>PNEQ01058793.1:5149-15925 GCA_003012365.1 Medauroidea extradentata | reverse complement strand
CACACTTTCGGAAAAAAAAACAGACCATGATGTAATTGCTCATATTATGTTGTTCCGTTTTTAAGTTTAAAACCCAATATGATTTTATAATAATATACCAAAAGTCTTATATCAAGTGCTACATGAAATCCATACCTATGTAAATTGAAAAAAGCACTGCTGATATATCAGTCAAAGTGATTTTAGGTATTTTTAGTTTTAAACATGCAAATTATCCAGATAAACTGTTAACAAGATAAGTTTACTCTAATTTGTTTTCTTGATAACTGTTTGAAAACAGAATACACTTATCCATTTTAAATACTTATGCATAATATGACTTATAATTTGGATAAATGTTATTTCATGTCGTTAACAGCTTCTGTTGTATATTGATGTTTTTGACACATTTCCCGTGGACGGATTTTGTCGGATTTTGGATATGTTAAAAAGTACACTTTTTGAAACTAATTGCAATTGGAATCACTTCTGTTGCAATTTGTTCAAGGTTAGGCATGTCTTTCTCCTATTTTCAGTGGACTAGTAAGAGCTCCTGATTGTTTAACCAAGGGTCTCGAGTGAGGTTTCTGTCCGGGTAGGTAAATACAGTTACCTCCCCGGGTTCTGGACTCGATGTTGAGTTGTCCCCTCTCCTTCATGCTGTGGGAGACAATGGCAAACCACTTAGCCGGTCTCGTGGAAGGGGGGAGTCATAGTTTTCGTCATCCGATGGTTCGTAAACCTGCCTTCGGGCAGAACACCAGTCATCATCAATAAGAATCCAGCGAGCGTAAGATTTGACACTTGTCATTGATCTGAAGTTCAGATGACAGGTGTCAAATCTTACACTTTGAAGACAGCAATGCAGCGTCGGACAATTATCAGCCAAGCAAACATATTGCAAGCAACTGCAGCGTTTTCAAGGGTATGTTGGCACAATACATTTTCGCAATCTTTCACCAGCTCTACCAATGGCTGAAGATGTTGAACGAAATCGTCTTTTCAAATGTTGAAGATGTGAAATGTTTATTGAGTGTCTGCAAAACATCCAGACATATCACTGCATGTTGAATTTTACTTTCGCCGAGCCATTCCAGGTGCCCACGTCGAAATTTACAGATACTTATTTTCCAATTGGTTCGCTCTGTCGGAGGGCGTGGCCATCTCCAATCCCACCAACCCACTCAAACGACACTTTCTGGTTTACGATATTCAGTTCATCATACGCAGAAGAGTTTTTTTTTTTCAAACGGGTATTTTCGGTCTCAATACGTTTCTAAAGGACGCATTTTCCCTCGCATATTTATCTGACCAAATTAATTCGTTAAATACCATATAATAGAGGTGCAGAATATATTAACTAGTTGACATAAATGTATATTTGCCCGTACGGCATACAGCATTTTAATTACAATCACCCTCGCTTGTCTTATTGTAGTCATTCTTTAATTTGATCGTCAAAAATATGATTATGGGAAACAACGTCATTATATGAAATTAATTCGGTAAAAATATACCTGCTTGTCTAAAAATAGTATACTTAACACGGTGAACTATTCAATAGTATCGTAGTTTAGTTGGTGCACATGGATATGTCTATACTCTCCACATGAATGGGCGGGCTAGTAACAAACTACTTAGTTTGCCAGGTATGTCATTTTAGAACCAGTGATATAAAGACACATACTTCACTCCCACTTCTGTGATTTGATTACGGCTATCTTGACTCGCCTTCGAGTACTGCAAGCCAGTAGTAAATAAGGAAACAATTCGTAGGACTATCGGACACTACCCGCATGTACGATTAGAAGCTAATGGATATTCGGTTGTGCCCGGTGTGTGTATATGTCTGAGAAATCTATGCTGCTGCCAGCCGAATACGTGTAATTCACGCACATCTGACAATGAAACTTTTCGTTGTTTACACCTACATACAGAAGTTTCGCATCTTGCGAGAAGGAAATGATTTCGGTCGCAAGCTTCATGACTAGGAAGTTGTATGAAAAATACATACATTTGAGCCTGAATATAAGTATTTAAAAGTTACTAGAGTGTTTGGCTGTGCGCTCCGAATGAACGGACCTGTCAGGATCTCTTATTGGGAAACATACTTGTTGAGAAGAGAACATATAATACAGTACAAACAAGGACAGGGAAGAAGTACAACTAATAAACAACGATTGATGGAGAAAAGCTGTAACGAATGTTACTAAGTAATCGAAGGTATTGTGCTTTTTAACTCGGAGGTGTGGTACATCAACAATCGACACGAAAAGAAACTGCAGAACTTAGAGATGGATGTTATGAGAAGAAGTTGTAGAATATGAAAACTAGATCACGCACCTAATAAAACTATCAGAGCTAGAATGAACATGAAACATGACAGCATTGATAGGTTTGACCACAGAAGGTTCACATGGTACGGTTATCTAAGTAGAATGGATGATAGAAGGTGGCGCAAAAGAATATGAAATTGAAAACAACCTGTACGGAGGAAAAGACATTCGGACATGATAACCATTTCAGAAATTCGCTAGTAGACTAAATTCGAAAGTATTGTACGGTTGTGGTATATTACAGGTAGATAACTGAAGCTCTGCCCTCTCGGCAAAATTACACATCTTAAATTTGTACAACACACTGTCACAGACTAAATAGTAATACAGACGCGAAATAATGAGGCGGCTCGTTGATACGGGTGAACTTCGCTGCTGAATGGCTGCTGGAGGCTGTTGATACCAGCCCCGTGTCTGTTTGGCTCTTGCATGTTAACGACAAGTTTCCTGTTGGTCCGGATGCCTGCCAGCAGAGCAGCTGCCTTACGCTGATTGACAGTTGGTGTTTCCGCCATGTTGCTGGCCAGGGAAGCCATTTTGCTGGCGAGTGTGACTGAGTTCGCCGTTCTACTGGCTATTTCACTTCTGTATTCCTACACATTCTGTGATATTGTTCAACTTTAAGACAAACACTGTAACATTTTCGTTACCAATTACATAATCTAATTTTTGTCGAATGGCAGCTCAAAGTTTCTGGTAGTATATATGGATTGATTTTAACGCGCCAACAGAATTACAAAAAAAAAAAAAAAAAAAAAAAAAAAATACAATGAATTTATATGCCAAAATTAACTAACTAAAACTCTTTAACTTTTTAAAGTGCAAAACCATTAATTAAACGTTACGCATCTTACGATGTATTTTTTTCTCAATACAAATGTACATTTTAGGTGAATTAATTTTCACGACGGATAAGTTTTAACATCTGAAAATTTTCACTTTCATTATGAGATTCCAATTTTTTGGGCGTAAATGTCACCAGGAACGATGTCTACAAGTTAAGCAATGTTCGATAGCAATAAATACTTATATGTTTTTGCTAGGAAGAATTATTTAAGAATTGTTTTACTCGCGAGGAGCGGATCGTCGGAACCGGAGAGGGTACGAGCTTCATCCGAGGCTCTAGAGAACATTCCAGAATATCTAGTTAGCAGGAAGAACAGAACATGACCTCTAGGGGTGCGCGAATTTCCTCCAAGCTTACTTCCCTTCACGAAAGCGTTCTCTAAATATTTTATATTTTGATTAGTCAGCAGGAATTGCCACATTTACTCCTAAAAAGCCAAGCAGGCGAACTCTTCGATATATCTGCAGAACACATTCTTCAAAACGATGGTACAATTGTAGTTTCAAAACATCACGCTTGTTAGAAAGGTCATTTTGGAGCCCCTCAAAATTGCTTAAAACGGCTTTTTCACTCTATTGTATCTAAGCAACTACTCACTGGATTTGTGTGAAGCTACGATAGAGAGGTGTATTGGACTTTGCTTAAAACTTTCCACCAATAAAAAGATGGGTCACCGCTGAAAGTGTCAGTCAGGCGAATGTTCTACTGTACCACTGCACGGCGTTTCAGTGTCTTGCGGTAGAGGTGATACCACACCAGATGAGCCGGTCAACATCGCCCTTGGCGCCGTGCCTCACTCACACTAACACACGTCCACCAGGCGGGTGCCTTAAGGGCGCGGTCTACCGCAATTTTCATCACCATTATTTTATTTTTTATTTGTACCATATATTTTTTTCTTATTTTAGATACAAAACTTGGCTAAATTTGGCTCTTATGAAATTGTTTTATCTCTCATAGTTCTCGCGCAATGGCTTATTAAAGTCATATTTTGCATGTTTCCGTTTTAACGACTACACTAAAACCATCTGATATATCAAACTGTTAAAAATCACAGTGGATAAAGACATTGCAGGCTAAAAGACATGCTCATAAAATTAAAGAATAAAAATTATTTGGATTTTAAAAAAATGCTGAAACTGAAAATAAAAATTGAAAAAATTCAATTTTTTTTAAATACAAATAATGTTTATTCTTTAATTTTATGAGCATGTCATTGTAGCCGGCAATATCTTTATCCTCTGTGATTATTTGAGTTTGGTATATCAGTTGGTTTTAGTGTAGTCGTAAAACAGAAACATGCAAAACATGACTTTAACAAACCATTACGCGAAAACTACGAGAGTTAAAAATATTTAATAATAGCCAAATTTAATTACATTTTGTGTCTAAAATAAGAAAAAATATGGTACAAATACAAAATAAAATAGCGATGATGAAAATTGCGGTAGACCGCGCCCTTAAGGCTGGTTAGGAGTGACATGGTGTGATAGCTACTCATCGTGTACCGGCCAAACAATTCGTTTTAGAGGCATAGTTTACTGACGAAAAATGTTTCTGTAGTAGTAAGAAGTAGTTAGCAGGAGAAGTATTTGGGTTAGGTTTCTGATATTCAGGCAGAACTCCAAAACGTTCAGAGTTAAAAAAAACATACACTCATTGACATCTCCATAGTTTCATTATAGTATTCCGTACCACGATAGCGGTTGTATACGCGTGGGTCAGCTTCACTCATGTCTTTGGGTCTCTGGACATCCGCTAATGCGTTCTCATTCAACAGAAACCTAAACAAATAGTAAACATTAATTACAGGAACATATTAACTGTCAATATGTGAGTCCAAGAAGACTGCAGTAGCAGTTAACGAGCAAAGGTCTTCTACGTACAGCATTAAGCATGGTATCGTATTGTAATAACGAATAACATAGCATCGGACACACTGTTACATTTTAAACCGATCGAATAATTACTATATAATTATTTTGAAAACCAGTCAGTTTCTACAACGATTACATATATATTTCACAATTGCTTTGTAACGTCACAAAACATATTGACAGTAGAGTAGTATTTTTAATTTTTTTTTTTGTAAATGTAACTTGTGACAGGTCGCCGACGATGATTTTGTTTTAAACGGGATTCTGTATTAATAAACATGGAATATACTCATTGTCATACACAAAAATATTAATTTAAGCACTTTAAGCTTTAGTATTGCAAAAGAAATTATTTGTAAATCTTTGTTTGGATTTGGTGAAATAAATTCCGTTTTAAGTTAACAAAATATTATGCAACCAGAATGCACGGCAGAGTTTGTTGACCAAGAAAAGATGTAGTTCATTTGGGAAAATAACAATGAAATGCAATAATTTGTTTGGAAACAAACAAATGTACTATTTGTTGAGCCTACTAAATATTTATGTTTGTGCACGCCGTATTTTGTGGTCACGCCTCATAAATTATTTCGCAAGTTCTGTGACAATTAGTATTCCAGACATATTTGTAAGAGTAGTTAATGTTGCTTTATCAGGTAAAAACAATCCAGAGAAAACAATTCCTACAGAAAACGTTTTAATAATAACGTAAAATTTGTTAACACACATCTGCGTGTTATTCTTTTTGCAAGAGTTAAATATATTAGGACGTATCTATTACCAACGTTTAGTCTTTACCGTAGATGCAAAATGGTAATCATTACATCGAGAAGTTCCAGGTTCGCTTCTCGGCGCTACCACGTTTTTTTATTTCGGCACAAAAATCTGTGTACAGCCAAACAAATATTTAGTTGTACTGACCAAATATTACAGTTGGGCAACAAAATAAAACAGTACGGTAATTTAGTTTCAGCGAAATAATATTAATTTTTACGTCACGTACATACAAAATATTTATTATTTTATGTAGGTTGAGCCAAGAAAAATTGTGTCACTCATCTAAATCTTTCACTCAGTGTACCTGACTGAATTATTTTTTAACAAACCACTTTTGCTTTCAAAATCACACTCTTACACACACACACACCTACACACACACACACACACACATATATATATATATATATATATATATATTTTTTTTTTAACAAACAACTTTTGCTTTCAAAACCACACTCTTACACACACATATGTATATATAGACTCAAACACACACGTGCCACTTAGTTTGTTGTTGACTAAATTTTCTGTACACGTTGTTGAAGTTCTTTTCGGGCGATTCCCCTTTCAGCATGTCATAATAACATACAGTCAGTCATATTCAGGTCATAGGTGAAGACGATGGTATATCGCAAGAATGTTTTTGCCTAATTCCCTTCAAAACACTGTAATTTCTCGCAACGTGTATGATTGGGTGATACTCCGTAGCAGTCTGCAGACCAATAATAGGCATTATATATGAAAATATTGGGATTCTTATTGGCTCAGTTAAATAGCGTAACAGCTTCAGTACAGGAAACATTCAGTTACCTTACGATAAGCTCAAAGTACTTTGAAACCCAGCACACAGTCAAGTTTTCCCGTGACAAACAAACTATCATATTATGTCATAAGCCATTAATCCTGGAATGATTGCATGTCAGTTTGCGTTTAGGGCGATGACTCAAGTGGCAAGTGAGGAAGAGTCTGTCTTAGTCTTTTTGCATTTCGAGGTCGCGGAAACACAAAATAGCTACAAGCAAGCAAAACCCTCAAGAGAGCGCGGGTCACAGGTTAGCGCTACACATGACATAGCTACCTGAAAATTTCGCGTTGTTATCTCAAATTAGACTGGACTGCAAGTTACTGTATACTCATGTGACTTATTCTGTTAGTCGGAAGTTTGTGCAGCGCGTCTGAAATACATTTTCTACTAATGATTACAGCCAGTCATTTTTGAGGAAATGAACTCTGCAACAATTTGTTTCAATGCCTGATGTACACATCTGTTTATCTGCTTCACGCGTCTCGGGGTCCTACCCACAAATTACAAACGTGGGGTGTTTCGGTAACATTGTTCTGATTGCTATAGTCAAATGAGCCACGCCTCTGGCCAATTACTAGAGACAGGAAAAATTCGCGTGTTCACTGACCAGTATACGGCTATCCTTCAAGAATGTATGTTTTCTCAAGCGAACAGCAGCGGCTCATTAGTTGCTCGCTTCCACGGTAAAATGATCATGTGATTAGTTACATGTCTGTTATTGGCTCAGCGACTTCTAGACGGTGTCGAATAAGTCAAGGGCCAATTGCGAAAGTGACACGAACGTGCAGTTGCTGGAATTCTAGCTTGTGTCAGAAAGAAAATGCGAATTTTCAGGGCCCTACCAATTACATATATTCGGCCAATAATCACGAACCAGAGTTGCAGGTGTTCACGTGAGGAATTTAAACAAGTTGTTGCAAAATTATTTTCATCAAAAATCACTGGCTCTGCAATGATTAGAGACTCATAAATTTCACGAAATAGTTTCAGAAGACATTAGATTTCAACGTTCTGTACACGTCAATTACTATCTTGATTGGATCACTGTTAATAAAGACTTCCTTGAATACTATGAACCAATAGCAGACCTACGTTAAAACAGCACCGATAGACGCTAGGACCATGAACTTTTCGCGAAAAGAGTTTTGCCCCAGTTTGTGCCATCAGGAACCAATAACGTCACCCATTGTATTCGGATGATTATAGGCCAGCCGCCAATTATTAAAACAATATTTGCCCGTCTCTTGTATGATCGAGCGATGTGGCACAACGGTAACGCATTCAATTCGTATTCAGGAAGACCTGGGTTCGATCCCTGGAACAGGTCATCCTGCTTTCGGTTATCCATGGTTTCCCGACATCGCTCCAGGTGAATGCTGGGATGGTTCCCGAGTCCTCTCCCAGCTCTTGTCATTGTATCAAGTTGTGTATCACCGTCTGGAACGACCTCGTTGTCGACAAGACGTAAAGCCCAATTACCATATAACTGCTACTTTTTTTCAAATCAGTATAAAAATGTCATTCCTAGAAAGCAGCCGTTGGCAACTCTGTGAGCGAATATACTGTCGCAGTTTAGCGTATCTGGTAAAACATTCTGATCAGAACGAATGTAATTAAATATCGTATGACGAGGATACTCGATGGTCAGAGTACCACAACCTGGGTGTAGACTAACTACTGGGCGCCGTAGCCATCTACTTGCCCCAGACAATGACGTGTAATGAGACCGTACAACGGAGAGGCGCAGGAATGAGGGAACGAGGGAAAAGGAAGATCCCGAGAAAACCCGCCACCAGCGACATTGTCCGGCACGATTTCCAAATGCCAAAATTAATGTCGTTGTTTCTCACATGAAGAATACGAAAATAAGGAAGAAAAAATTTGAAAATACTAATTACAAAATTACTAAAATACAATTTTTCTGAGAGCGAAATGCTACACCAGCGACATTGTCTGGCACGATTCCCACATGCCAAAATCCTGGCTGGGCCCGACCCGAATGGCCTTGGTGAGAGGCGAGTGCTCTCTCTCTCTCTCTCTCTCTCTCTCTATATATATATATATATATATATATATATATATATATATATATATACACATATATACATACATATAAATAACACCACACTGTCAAGACATTTAAACCACAAAGGTTGGCGAAAATGTTATCTGATTTTATATTTTATTAGTTTATTTGTATTTACTTCCAGTAACATACATATTACAATAATTCTTTTAAGTTAAAATTTATGTTCCACAACAGTTTGGGGTAGGAATTTCGTCTAAAGTGTATTTTTGAACGGACAAATCAAACATTGCTATCTTAACAGAAGTAGCTGACGATGAAATAAAGACCGTGTTCTATTTGACACTTTCAGGTATTTAAATAATAATGTAACGGATTTGGTAAACTTCATTACGATTATTAGGTTTTCAGTATTTAGTTTATAGTTACTGGCGAAACTTGCTAAAAACTGAATACTCCAAAAAGTTCAAACCTATACATACTAAATCTGCATAGAAATAAATTACCTAACTACATATTGGAATACGACCTAAGTTGACCTCGATTATCAGGACAAAAATGTTCACGGCGCGCTTTTCTGTCTTTCGTCACTTGCGCATTATGCACGCAATAAATCACGCAAGCTGTTAATATTCTGCTTCTGTGAGAGCCGTTTTGAGAGGAATCAATTTGAATGCGCGACTTTGAAGCAACTGCGAGGAATGCATAATATATGTGTGTATGTTTACCAAGCCATTCCTGAGATGTTGTCAAATAGAACTTGTAAAAAAAAATGGTGGGACTAGGATGTTGTAAGAAACGTCAAAACTGCCACAGTGAAATGCAGGTTCCGTAGCTTGCTTCTCCGAAAATTCCACCAACGCATAAATAAATTTAAAGAACTTTGTCTCGCAGAGGCAAAACCGCCCATGACGCGACACAGGAATACAATATACAGATAAAAGTTGAAGAGAATAACTCTTATAACTAGATATAATTCAAGTTCGAGTGTCTATACCAGCAGATGTACTCAACTTTGTTTATGGAAGAATGGGTACCTCTACGAAAGTTACGGACAAGTTGTCAAACAGACAGAACATACGTATATATAAAGGAAAATAATGAAAATAAGATTTACTTAAAAATTAAATATTAAAAATGTTAATTTAAGAGAAGAGAAAATTACACTGCTTACGGAGTCTGTTGTCAATTACATAAACTATTTGAGGGCGAGAGGAGGAGATTAAACAATTTCACCGAATCAGATAAACTGTTTAAAAAATTATATTACAGTCCAACGACTTAAACAAATCGTATATATAAAATTGTATTCTTTCTTTCACTGAAATGAAAGTCGGGTTTTTAAAACAAATATATACATACATTTTATTAAGAAAACTACACCCCACTGATTAGCAGTAATAAATAAATAATCTTACAGTTCTACTCTCAAAGAAGAGCTCACCGCTTTGTGGTGGCCAGGAATAAAGAATAAACCACCAAAGGTAGTATGTTTGAATCCGCCAAAACGCAGTAGAAATTGTAGTATTAGCAAATGCTTTTCTTGAGCTTTAGACATTAGGTTAGAGGGGGCGGGGGATAGAATTGCATGCTATGCGTAACTAAAACATTCGTTGTACTTCTAGAAACATGTATTTTTTTTTTATTATACATCTCTTAATTTCACTGATTCAGTTAGTGAATTTATTTCGCTGATATAATTCAAAGGATTCGACAGATCGCCTATAAAGTTGTTTCAACATCTTAAATCTATGGAAAATCCCAGCGAGTCATAGGATATTTATATTATGGCGTTTAGGAGGAAATTTCAATCCGGATTGATCCTGCAGCGGCCTGCGTAATATATGTTAAGGTTTTCTATAAACATTTTGTTGTGGATTGAAGTAGGAGTTGTGATGGGCATTACTCGCGTTGTTCGTCTATATGGCAGTTTAAGAGGCCGTGTCAGTGTTTCAGGCGCATGTATGCAACCCGCATTAACCCCATATAAATCAAGGCTAATATTACTATCGCTCTAGCAATAAGAGTATTACACATATCAACATTATTTTCACGCATTATCAAAGACACAGTCGTTCTTATTTTCGCTGCGTTCTGCAAAATCAAGTTTAATCAACGGTTTCATTACC
>PNEQ01058792.1:0-24656 GCA_003012365.1 Medauroidea extradentata | reverse complement strand
ATATAATTATTGACGTGTGATTTTTTTAAAACTGGTCGTTCGTTGTAGAGAGAATTTTACCGTTGTGAACAAAGTAAATTTCGATATTTGGAGGTTAAAAATGCATTGTTCTTATGGGGGTTTGGCGGGACCAAATCTTTACTTCGTTGTACAGGGTTTTTCGTTAAGTAGAATATTCGTTAATGGAGGTTTTACTGTACATTCACTGCTCGCATTCAGCAATCTTGCTTGCAACCCCGCACATCTAGCGCAGTGGGATTAGCGTCAATATCTTAGGGTAGTTATCTGATAATCATGTGGATTTTGAAGGCATGCACGTGCTGCCAACCACATGACTGTCCTTTTTACTCCATCACATGGTTCTTTTCCATATGCAGTTACTGAGAAATGCAATTCTGCATAGTGCTGAAGTCATCCTTGTGATGACACAAATTAAGAAAATTCTTCTTGTTTTTTATATTGTGCATTAAGGCCCTTTGCCACAATGGAATTTTCCTTGGAATCTTTCATGGCCACTTGCGTGAATGATTCTGTGGAAGGTATAGCAGAGTTGTGGCCATTTTCATGGAAGTTTAGGTAATTGGCCGCGTGCAATTTTCTGTTGAGGGCTTGATGCAAGATGAAAATACTAGTCAATCTGAAGCGAGTGTTCCTGAGTGCTGGTTCAGGCAATGTTTTGAAAACATAAATAAAGATGTTTTTGGTAGAAGCAATTACAACATTATGTGAAAATATATATAAAAAAGCAGTGTTTATTGAACACAAAAAGTATAACTATCATCTTTAACAAATATACGAGAAGCAGTTTAAGAAAACATCCTGGGACGACTTGTGAGGGTTGTAATATAAAACTAATTTTTCTGATAGAGGTGTATTTTGTGCCCGACTGTAATCAATTTTGAATTGTGAATTCAACACTTTCTGAAAGAAAGCAATGCAAAGACGTCGTGAACATAGCAAATAATGTCCATTATTTTGTTAGTAAAAGTTTGGTACATAACCTAAATTGCCTTGGCTTGCAAGTGTTTATAGTAGAGTCATGAGTATTACTATTTGGTAGTATATCTCGACAAGTAGGCTAAGTTACAGAGTAGAATGTACTTTATGAAATGTACGGTATTAACCCAGAATTTTTTCCTCCCCAGTTATTTAGCCTAGAAATGTAGTTTAGATGTTCACCAAGCTACACAGTCTAGGGAAATTGTAGGCCTATGCTTTCAATAACTGAACGTCCCTCCCCATGGCGATGACCCTGCCATCATGTCACAGTTATTATAATAATTTAATATTTTAAACTGGCAATTGTGCAACAACCCAACGGCAAACAATAACAAACATTAAGTTTTCAATTTATTATGTAATCTTCGTGACTTGTCCAATATCTTTGTATTATTGTGTATTAAAAAGATCTTACAGATGCAATAAAACAAACAATCTACCTCAGTTACCTAACAAACCCCTCCTAAACTTTCCAACCCTTCTCATCCTCAGCTCTTCCAAAAGCAAATTATACTTCCTCATTGACCTAAGCATAGACTGCCTACCCTACTCTGTTCTGCACCTCATCTTCTGACGATTATTCCCTCCTATATAATCTACTTTAGTTAATAGGCAGCCTAACTTAACCCAACTTCCCCTTCTGTTCACCACCATGTACATCCTGACCAGCTATCCCAAATTTCTCATTTCCTTCAATGAGTTTCACCCCAGTTTCTTCAACATGACTGATTGCCGAAAGTTCCCTGTGTCCTCACCTGCCTGCCCTTGCCTTTCATCTTTCTCCTACTTTGTTGCTCCTGTTTGTACCTCCTCAAGCTACCGCATGTCTAATTCCATGTACAAGTACCACTCTGCAGCTGCTTACTCGAATATTGACCATAAAATTGCAATATATATATATATTTTTTTTTCACAACACTATTAACTCTCTGCAATATCCTTCCCAGCATTCCTAGAGTACTTCTCCTTTCAGGCACCGCTCTCTCTGCCTTATTCACCCTACGTCACTCTGTAAGATTATGCCTGGATACTTGTGTTCTGAAGCATCCTATATCTCCTTTCCCTTCCCATCTGTATGTCTGTAATCCTCTTCCTCGTAAACCTAGCAGTCTTTGACTGTCTTACTTTTGTTTTCATTTTGCTTTATTCAGTCCACAAATGCAACAATAATAACAATATGTTTTACACTCGCGATCAGGCTAATGCTTGGTGGTGAGAAAATTTCTCCCCATCCCCACAGCACCAATCCTCCAGTCCCTTTCTAAACATTCCAACCTCCCTCACCATCACCAACACCTCCTGCAGTGCATTCCCTCTCCTCACTGTTGTTTCCTTTTCCCTTAAAAGTTTCCTTAGCTTGCAGACTAACTGCCCCATTGCTCCTCCTGGTTCATCACCTCATACAACCTGACCAGTCTTTCCATTCTCCTCCTGTCTCTCAACTGTTTCCATCCTGAGAAAGGCTTAGAAAGTTCCTTTCCTCCTCACCAACCTGACCCTGCCTATTCAGCTTATTCATCACCCATCTCAGTGCCCTTCTCTGCACTTTCTCTAGCACTCGTACCTCCACCTCCATGTACGAATCCCACTCTGCAGCAGCATATTCCAATACTGGACTAACCATCGTGCAATTTGCCTTTCACTTCACTTCAACACTAACTCCCTTCAACATCTTTCACAGTTGCCCTAAAGCCCTTCTTCCCTTCTTAATCACTCTGCCCACTTGCTTTGACCCCTTATATCAGCCTGCATCACAACCCCTACTGTATTTACACGCACATAGGCCCCTCTTTTTTTTCCAAAATTTTGACTTTTAAAAGGGGGGAGGCCTATGTGCGCAATTTTGAAAAAAAAATTATCAGAAAAATTAAAAATTTGTCAACATTAGGCGTGTTTTAATGTGGTACTATTTCTATTTACCTTCTATGTATGGAAGAAAAAAAGTTATTAAGTATCAAACAGTCCAAAAAAAAAATTTTCAAAAATTTTTTTTAAAAAATCTTAAATTTGCTAGTACGTAATATGGTTCATTGTTTTACAGTAACTTATTTTATACAAACAAATTCAATAGGTAAGAAAAATCCATCACTTCCATGTATCAAAAACAATCAGTTTTTGAAGAGCACGGGTTGGACAGGCCACCTGACCGTGCTGTGTCGAGTTAGGCCGGCTCTCCCATTTTATCAAATGTCTGCATGGCTTCCGTGCGAATCAAATTGTTGAGACGCACAAAGACGAGTCCAAAAACCAACTAAATGAACAGTTAGTAGTGTAAACTAATTTACTAACTTCATTACGTCGTACGAGAGTCCACACGAAGCAATGAAAGCGCAAACAAAGTACATGAGGCGTGTGACGTGTGATAAAACACTAAACACGTGAAGCAAAATAAAATTATCGGCATTATCCGGCCTGAGTAGAAGAAAATGTTTGTCACGTTTTTTATTTTGTGCCACTCTCTAAAGCCCTGATACCTAGAGACTGTGAGATTGTCGTCGTGTTGTTGTCTGGTGGGCGTCGTTCATCTCCTTGCTGCATGCTACAATGAGAATTGTTGCTTTACTGGTGAGTTTAGTTCTTGCAATTCATAACAGATGGCAGCTCAATCGCCAGTCGTGATTTTCTTTTTCTATTTGCAAAATTTTGTTGCATATGGTGCAATAAATACTTTAAAATAAGTTCGATACAAATCGTATTGGACGCGATTAGAAACTTTTCACTTTAAATTGGCTCGTAATCTTCGTGGCGCACATATATGGCTAATAAAAAAAACTGTTGTGGCCATCTGATGGTCGCGAGTCAGTGGATTGTCAGCGAGCTGTCTGTGAAAGATAAAAGTTGGCCATCTCCACCGTCCCCAACAACAACACGACGACGACTCTGACATCATGGTCACATTCTCCAATCAGATGGCAGAATGGCAATGACTGGGCACCAACCGACAGCTCACCATCTCTGTGTTGCAAGGCCTTAATACACGATGCTGTGATGTATTTATGACGTACTATGTAATTTCCTATTTCTTCTGCTTCCTTAATTACTTTTAGCTTCTCGCTCGCTGTAAACTATTTGAATACTAACGTTAAAGATTCACTGCATCGAGAACAATGCCGCTTAAACACGTGGCTAGTTATCGATCGCGCCTCCAGCTCAGCATTCCTCCAGCTGCATGGCTGTGTGCGTGTGTGTCTAGCCTACTGCGCTGTTGTCAAGTTTCTGCGGATGCCAGTTACCTAGCCACGTAGCACGTGGACTTCAAATACTAATTATCCATGTAAGCCGCGCACCCCAATTTTTATAATCCAAATTTTGGGGGGATAAAAAAGTTGCATTGTGTACATGGGCGAATACGATACACAAAATAAACTTATATGACGGCGCACGGTATATGGTTGCCAGACATCGGCATTCTCATTTCTCGTGAAATACGATATTTTAGCTTTTCCAATTTTGAGTTTCAAAGCTTGGGGGGGGGCTATGTGCAGGGGGCCAATGTGCGCAAAAATACGGTAGATACTTTTATCTTCCACCCACTCACCCGCCTACCTTACGCTAGTTATTGGCAGTCAAATGTATTAAAAAATTTACAACATGTTATGGTTAAGATTTGTATTTTCACACTGATAGGTACAACGTTAGTGTAACTTCGTCCTACATGAAAAAATGTCTGAAAGTACAACACACATTTAAGTAAAAGGTGCTGAAGAAGATATATTTTTTGGAAAAGGTACGGGATTGGTAGTTAATTTTTATTAGTATTATTTTATTTTTATTTTTTAATCTTTTCCAGATTTCTGAAATTGTTTGATTAATACAGTATGACGACACGTACTTTATGAAAATGGCAGTTATAAGCTGTATAAAACTGTACACTGTAGTTCTTCAGTGTTGATAGACATTTGGTTTTCAAGTGGGAATATGCCTTTGACTGGCCAGCATGCTTAATGACATAAACCCCCAAAAATAAGTTGTGTACCGTAGCTGCATGTAAGATAAAACATATACAGTCCAAGTATAAACACTATCCCATTATTTCAGTAACTGTGTAAATCTATAATGTCAAACTGCTGCTTATTCGTCAAATAGTACAAGTGCTTATTAACAATAACCTAGCTTGCTTACAGGGCCTGTACGTTGTAGTCTCGTAGAGCTGTGTGGGAATGTATCTAATCAAACTATCAGATTAACATTACAGAGTAGGCCTAATCATAACAACCACAAGAATTTATACTGTAGTGTTGTAAAAACCATGCACTGAGACAGTAGTAGGTAATTCTGTATGTGTCTCTATTATTACTTTTGCATGAAAAAAACAGTTTATATACAGTACATTAAGAGCCAAAACAGTTTCATTATTTATTTTCAGTAAAAAGCCATTTGAATTCTAACTAAAAAAACATAAAAATCCTAATGAAAACCCAGGAAAGACTCATAAAAATGTATACGAACAACATTCCATATTCACATACCAATCAATAGGCCTACATTCTGCTTCCTTATTGCCTTTGTTAAGATTCTAATACAATAAAGTTTTAAGTGTTCTATACATTTTTAAAATTAATGTCTCAATGCAAGATATCTCAAGAACAGCACAGTATTTGCGGTTATTATGTACAAAATACTGTTAAATATAAGCCCTGGTATTTTTACTGTAGCAACATTTACATTCTTACAAAAACCTACGCAGAATAATAAACGAGCGTACAACATACAGGTCTCGCAAGCAGGTTAGGCTATGATACACTAGTCAAATTATTTGACATTAACAATGTAGGCTTACGACATTATACACTCGTGCATGTACTGAAACAATTTAACAGTTTTCATACCTCAGCTGTATACGATTTATCCTTCATATTTGAATCCACATAATCATTATCAACATCAAACAGTGTTTTTGGGGCTGTGTACCATGAATTGTACATGGCTTGATGTGCAGGCGTTTTCACTCTTTTAAATCAATTTTTTTTCGTTGCCGAAGAAATCCATTATAGTACACAGCTTTACGGTGCTTCCAACTGCCATTTTCAGAAACTATAAGTACGTGTAAATATGTATAATGTATAAATATAAAAAAAATATTATTAAACACTCGTCTTGTGTTTACTTTTATGGCAGCAAGTGTCGTGTAGAAGGATCTTCCATAGAACCATCCACACAACCTACCATGGAAGTTATCTTTTCAAGCCTTGTGCAAGATTCCAACAAATTTTCTACAAGTCATTGCATCGTGGCAAACGGGCTTTAGATCCATCTAAAAACTAATACATTTTTCTAACGTTTTTCTCAAATCTTAACTTCAAATAGTCTATAAGTTACTTTTGAAACAGGTAGACAACAACTGTGTTGTACTGCTCAAGACAGTCAGAAATAACAACATAGCTTGATTGTTGGATTTTACCGTCAGAATCCTTGAAATACACCATGAAGGTATGGGCAGTTGCTTGGTCACTTGTCCGTCTACATCCCTGATCCTCAACCTGAACCACAAATGAATAATTTTCTGAAAAGTCACAAACAACAGCAAACTCAGAATCAGACATATTTTCTTTTATGCAACTCATGAATTGTGTCTGTTGCTTTGCGTAGAAGTTATGATGAAGTAAAACTAAAATTTCATCACAAAAAGAGTCAACTAATTCATTTCCTGTATTGCAAATTATATTTGCCAAGCATTCTTTGTATTTTTTTATTCCTCCATTTGTAATTAGCTGTAATCTGGCATTTTGTGTCATCAGTTTATCATTCTGATGCATGGTACACACACATCATGCATGTATACCACTCTGACCTGCTATGATACAGGTTTTTTGGCCTCAACTCTGCAAATTTTTAAAATCGAATTTTATTCCCTTGAAACTTTTTTTGAACAAGTTGTAAACCTTTTCAAGATTGCAGAGCAACATATGTTCAGGCACATGAATTTTTTTTCCCATTACAATATTTTAGTGAAATACAGCTCTGCTGACTTCATCCCCTTCATAGAATTGTATAGTAGTTTCTGCTGTCTCAGCTGAAAGTCTTTTGCCAAGTTTTTGGTTTGGAGTTGATAAAATTCCCTTTTCTTTCAACAGTTTTCTTGCTGAGAAACTATGTAACATGGACCTTTGAATTCACTCATTGTATTTCGTACATTCAACGTTTCCATAGGCAAAAGTGTTAGTATCAAAATCTCTGTTTTTCTGCTGTTACAACTCTTGTAATAATCTTTAAGGTTACGTAAAATTGAATCATCCTCAGATTCCAGGTCAGTGCTAGAATTGTCTGCATTCGCTAATATTTTTCTTTAAATTGCTGTACTTATTTTTCTAACTTTTTCTGTTGAGTATTGTTTGTACTGAACTTTCTTCTTGTTGATTGAAGATTCTATTTCTTGAAGAGAATTGTTTAGAGACTGTAATGCTTGTGAAGGGAAAATCACATCGTCATCTGTCCCAGAGTTTGAAGAATCTGCCAAGCTGGTGTGAGCCTTAACAGTTACATTTAAACTGTCATTAACTTCATTAATACTTTTCAATTGACCAAGGTATTTTCTAGACACATCACAAACTTAAGCTATGGTAGACAATTGAGGAAAATGCTCCATCTTCCATGCTGTTACTGTTCTGAGCCCTTTATTTATATGAGAGTGGTTTGCCTTTTGCAGTGGGTTAAAGCAATATAGACACACCCTCCTATTACAGTTTCCCTCTTGGATTTAAGCTAAGATCTAGACACAGCCATAAAAATGCTATTGTAATCAGTTTTAACACACAATTAGTTCTGAGATCACACAAAAATTACTATTAAATCATCATCATCTTTCCACACCCTCTTACAGTTTCCCTCTTGGATTTAAGCTAAGATCTAGACACAGCCATAAAAATGCTATTGTAATCAGTTTTAACACACAATTAGTTCTGAGATCACCCAAAAATTACTATTGAATCATCATCATCTTTCCAGTAGCATACAAAGTATCATCACACACACTCACAATACCACTAAAATCAATTGTATGTAAGTTGACTCTCACCGAGGCAACCCGCATAAACTCTGCCAGCAGACTGAGCAAACTTGAAAGATATGCTTTGAGGTGGTGATGCATACTAGTATTTGTGAGCCTGTCTGAACTGTCTTGTCTATGAAGTTACTTCAATAAAACAAGTCTGAACATGTTCTTCAGTTGCCGCAATTGGACATAGACCCTACGTCTGTCTGTATCTGACCAAGAGTTGCAGCTCTATGATTTTTATTTACGAGTGTCATACAGTGATTCAGTGCACATACGCAGTTGTAAATAGTCATAACTCCTAATCCCATCTAGATCCCAAAATGATATTTTGAGAGTGAAATAAGAATGATATAAACATCATTTGAGAATATTTTTAAATTTGTCACTTTTTAGAAATCCAAAATTTAAAAATCAGTGAAACTTTAAAAAAAAAATTATTTTTCTATTGCTACTATGTTGCATGTCATATGAAAGCCCATTTAAAAAGCTTTAAAATGAACCAAGTTTCAGGTATCTCGCACCAACTGTTCAAGAATTACAGCTAATTTTGTTTTCTAAAAAACTGTACACTAGAAAAATGTTCAAAAAATTGTTTCTTCACACACTGAATTGATACTAACTATAAAAAAAATTATGTCCAAGATGGTGAAAAGTTTGCTGATTTGACATGGATTGACCTGGAAATGGAAACAGTTCTGACTGCTTGTTCCGAGATACCAAGTTTTTTTTTTTTTAAGGGAGGGAAGTAAGTTTTTTAAGGATGTGTACAGATGCATCAAGACGAATTTACGTGTGTGCAGATAACTGAGCTTCAATGTAATTTATCTCCAGTTGTTTTGTGGCTTTTGCAACTTAGTTGCTTAGGTTAAGGCTGATTCTATGTACTTATTGAAAATAGTTACGAATGAATCTAGATCAGCTCATAATTTTTTTTCCTTCTCTGTAAGAACACAACACTGAATTCAATAACACTAACCGTTTTATGAAGAAGTGTTTCATGAAATTAATTTTTAAATAAACCACACTTTCCAAACATTCAGCATTCATAGATTGAATAAAATCTTTGTGTGTATGATGTGATATTTTATTCGTCGATACTTGGGTTCCCCCGATTCTTACTGATATTGAAATAATCAACAATTAGGGACTTTTATCTCAAGTTTTAAATTTCGAATCTCTCTATCTTATTTTTGATTTCCCTTTTAAAAAACGTTTGTTGGGATCCTATTTTATTGCATGGGTAAAGTAACGTCTTTTGTGAAAATTCTTTTAATTACCGGTCATATTCCTTAAGACATGAACGTTGAAGGAATGTAACAATCTGATATGTCCGTAATAAAATAAAATGGCGTACAATTTTTTGACGTCTAGATTTCAATTGCAAGAACATATTTTAAATTAATTAGGTAATAAAACCTGGCTATAGTTTTTAATCCTAAATACAACATGATGTTATTGGTTTACCTTAACGACACATTACTTAAATCACATTAGCAATTTCACTCAGGTAACGTTCAACTTAATCAACTTTTTAAAATAGGCTTGATGTAATAATTTTGTATTTGTGCTCATAAGAAATTGATGTAGTACCAGCTACCAAAAGACAAAAACCAACGTACAAGCAATAATACAAAATTTACGTACCACAGAATTCATTTCACTCGTATAAACCCACTAATAATCAACATTCAAGAAACTCATCACAAAAAAAATTATTAATTGGCGATATAACTATCTGTTTCAGGTAACACTTGCACAACACCTGCATAGGCCTAAATACAAATACATGAACAGTCCGGTTGCTTGTTCAAGGTTATAAGAGAATGTTTTACATTGTTAACTTCAATGCACTCATCGATTGCAGCTATTTCTTAAAAGGTTTTTAAATGTTACAAAGTTAATAAATGAAACTGATCGCAAAAAAAACTTTCCAAGTGTAATGCGCAGAGAAATAAAAGCAGCTGATGGCGACTGGTTGGGTTGATTGAAGCAGAGTTACCAACTTTTTTTTAGAGAAAGTCTTTTTGAATTGCCTCGTAAAAGTCACCATGTAGTAATTTAATTTGTCACCAGAATTTGTATTTAATGTCTAATGTTTTTTTATCTAACGTTGTGAAATGTTTACCAGCATTTTTTATTTACTTTAAAGACTTTTGTTGGGATTTTATTTATTTTATTGTTTGGATAATTTTACGTCTTTCATGAAACTATGTTTTTGTGACTTGGAGACAACATTTAACTGCCATAAAGTTTATCTTAAGGCGCAAAACTTGAAGGAACGTAACAATCTGATACATTAATAATAAATTGGTGTGAAAAGTTATTTTGTCATTGACATGCCCACTGTAACAACAATTTCTAATTGTGTAGGATAAAAAACTAACTTACTGGTTATAGTTCATAATCTGAAACAAGGGCTGTTCTTATCGACTAACCTTGACAACACGTCACTTTTGTTAGCCTTTGATGTAGTTTAAAATGTTAAAAATCTCTTTCAAATCTTATTCAGTTAACATACAATTTGATCAACTATTTAAATTTGCCTGAGGTTTCGCACTCGCAAGAAATCAGTGTGGTACCAAGAGGCCAAAAAAAAATACCAGCATTATTATGAATTGCACATAGCACAAAATACGTTTCACTTGTGTAGATGCACTATTAAAATCAACATTCAACAAAATGCATTCCAACAAACACAATTAATTTTCATGATACCATTCCGTTTCACCCAACACCTGTATAGGCCTAACATAAAAATACATGATCAGGTCAGTGACATGATCAGAGGGGAAATATTTACATAGTAACTGCATTGCACTCGTATACTATTGTAATTTCTTAAAATATTCTTGGATTCTACGAATTAAAAAAAAGGATGTGTTTTCAAGAAAAAACATTGCAATGAGCAGAGTAATACGAACAGCTGATGGTGGCTGGTTGGATTGGTGGACAAAGAGTTGCCAACTTCTTTTATAGGAAGTCTTTAAATTACCTCACAAAAGTCACCAGATAGTAATTTAATTTGACACCAGAAAATGTCTTTAATGTAAAAAAAATTTTAGTGGCTAACTTTTTGAAATTATTTACCTGTATGTTTAAGAATATAAATATTAACAGGAAATTTTACTATTTGGCTATCTTTCAACCAGTTTGGTATACTTACACACTTGATTAACATACAGTAGTGTCCTGTTATAGCGAAATGTCATGGATCTGTGTTCGAACTTTGCTATAGCAGAGTCTTCGCTATAGCCGAATTTGGCCGATTCTGACCCCTAAACCCAAAAATTGCATTAAAACTATCTTTAATCTTACTTAATTTAAAAGTAGTACGATATTTTTAAGAAATATAGGTTTATTTTAACAGGTAAGTATGTGCTGATTACAATGATATCCAACAAGTATGGGTGCATCTATTCGCCAAATCAAAACAGGCCAAAATCTCCGCAGCGTCATGTAAGTATGGTTATCTATCGCTGGGCCGCCTCAACAGTGTCTCCGCCCGTGCGGCCGCGCGGCAAAAGTGCACGCGCCACCTGTCAACTTGATTACACTGCCGGCCGCTGCAGACCAATGTGAGCAGTTGACGAGTGTAGCAGTTTATTTATATATTTATTTATTTTAGCACTCATGTTCTGATGATAATTCTGTGTGCTCTTTCACACTGTGGCACGCGTCGAATAATTTGTGCGCATGCCCGAGACATATAAACGTTAGCTTGGACGGGTGAATGTAATTGTTCATTTGTCCATTGGGCAGGCAAATGTAGTGTTATTTGCCAGCAAAAATAAGCGACGCCAACATTGGTAGTTGCTTTATTTTCGCTCACTAGTAGTGAACTGTGTTTAGAGGCGGCACGAAGTTATGTTCAAGGCCAATTAGCAGTAACAGAAGTGCACGCACATGTATGCATTGACATTGAGCAAGGTCACAAGTTTGTAATTTTATTCCGGCAGTGTGCCAACAGAAAACATGTCTGACCTACGTGAACGCTACCAAATCTAGATAGACAGTTCGTTGAAAAGCAATGCTAAAGCTAGACATACTCGTTTTCACACACGGCCCACCACCCGTGATTTTTTTTTTTACTTTATATTTTTTTTCTTCTCCTTCAACTGTCCAAACTGATTCATTCCAAGACAAAAAAATGTGACTTACACTTGTTCCCAAGTTATTCTTGACAGTGTGTACAATACTTTAACAATGCCACGGCCAGCCTGCAAGGATTTATTGCTTCTCACTCAAGTTCATGAGACGTTTAGTGTGTTAATTTATAATTAGTGTACAGTAAATGTTGAAATTGCCATTAAACTAAAAGACAAAAACACGTACGGCCGACTGTGTGAGCGTGAACGTGAATCATAACAGCAAATGCATTGACAGGAGATGGTAACGCCAATGCTTCCTATCATCCACCGTCCTTGCTGCTTGTCTCAAAAAGCTGAAGGTCTACCGAGTAAATATGAGATGTAGCAAGCTAAGCAGAGATAAGCACGAGTAGTGTGGGTGCGTGTGCGAGGGAAAGAGACAGCGCTATCATATCTCTCAGAGGCATTTCTTCTGTATGCGTGGTGTGTGTGTGTGACTCAGGTATAGCACAGTCGGCGGAAAGTATTCTTAGTGAAGATACAGCATATGTCCGCCATTATTCAGTCAGAACACACAGTTCTTGTTCCAAATAGCCGTGTCGTCATCTGAGCTGAGCATGACTCATGTGACAGATGGCTCGGAGGGGGGAGGGGTGACTGTGCGAGGCTTGCATCGGGCTAAAAAATATCTACTCACTTCACAAGGTCACGAATCTCGCTGCAAGCCTGCTTCACACAACTCTCCATACATGTTTCTACTCATAAAATTCACATTTTTTTGCAATTTTTTGACGGTTCCTCAAAATGACTTTGCTATAACCGTGTTTTCGCTATTTCCGTGTTCGCTATGACGGGATTCTACTGTATTAAGTAATTTTCAAATCTACAAGTAAGTACATTCTATATTGGAAATACATAAGTGTAGTTATAAATGATCCTATTATCTGCAAGACATAATTTTCACTATTTTGCTACCCCTGAAGGTACAAATAGTGTTAACTTATAGGTTACTGCATTTTATGTGTGTGTGAACAACAAAAAATAATAGGTACGTAATTTAAAGCTTTGACTTATATTAATATTATTATGTAATTTTATCTGATGACTAATTTATTAATGAATTGCAGACATTAAAGTATCCTTTTTTACTACTACAAATTAGATAATTAAGATTTGAAAAAGTAAGTGGATCCATCCCATTTATAATACATATAATGTGCTTCTACACATTTCAGAATAAACGTTTTATTTTGAAAAATATTAATTTTTATAATTTAGTTCCAAGTTTCATCTTCAGATAGAAGAAAAATTAGGTCTGGAATGGAAATAATCGAGTCTGAAGATCTAGAATAACCAAGTAGTCTTGAAGATGGTCAGTACTCAAAAATATCAAACCGGGGTACAAAAAAATTTACTTCCATACTAAAAATTGTAACGTTTCCCTCTCGTACATGTACCTGTGCCCCACTTGGGCCAAAAAAGTGTAGCGTTTCCACGTTGGTGCTTCCCGTCAAATCTCGTACTCATGCCCCTTGTGGGCAGCCAATTTGTAGCACACCAGTCGTCCTAGACCAGTGCACTAGCTCGATAACTCAGCCAAAAAGGCAAGGATAAAAACTGGAATATTTCTCTTGATCTGTAATCAAGTACTCCGGAATTTACTGGCAGTATTTTTGTAGGTTACATCACATTGTAGACCAAATTTAGAACTTTCACAGAAACTTGAAAATTTAGAGAAGTTAGTCACGAAATAATATACTTCACTATGATCCGAGACTGCTGGTTTATTAGATTACGGTTTACATCGGCACAAAATACATTATTCTAGTATTAGTACGGTGGATCCGTTTCACAGAAAATTACAAGCAGAAACGCAGCAGAATATTAGACAATTAGGCAAGACAGAGTCACAAAACTACATCATGTAGCAACTTGGGCCGCAGCCCCGTGCACGTCCGCGTCCTATCGCGTCACCACTTGTTCTAAAAATGGCAGAGGCAAAACATTCCAGAACGAAGGGCGAAGGTGCGCCACACGCCGTGCTCCCATTGGCTGGTTCTCGGTGGCGTGACCCCTGTCATTCGTTCAATTATCTAGAGCCCTCTTAGGGCACAACTAGAAACTACGCATTAAAAAAAATGCCGCAAAAACTCCCGCGGAAAAAACCTGAACACAAAAAGAAAAAGAAAGCTACTGCCTCCTACCACGGCCACCTGGCCATAACAACAAACATTACACCCTATCTAGAATACATGAGAAACAAAGAACTGCGTCTTTACTCTTCCTTTCTGGAACCGAGACCACTGCAATTAACATTACAATTTTAAGTATTATATTATAAAATTAAAATTATATGAAATAATTCACCAATAATAAAAAAACCCATTTTCCTGCAATGCTACAGAGTTTTCAACTTTATGGACAGTTTTCTAATTTTTGCTATGTTAGTGGAATTTGAGACTGAATAGCTATCAATTAGGAGTGTGACTATAGGTACTGGCAAGAAAGTACTGTGGTGATTGATGTTTCATTTGGCAACTGTCAGAATCAATTTAAAAATCGAGGCAGGTACTTGGTGATTATAATATGATCCCAATTCCTATTTTAACTTATTTTGTAAAATTGCAACATTGTTTTCTGATTGAATACAATATTATGATTGTAATGAGTGATATATTTATTTTAGTGTGTCTCCACATGTTGCAAAATAAAAACTTTAAAATGTTATTTAAAAAGTCTTCTTTTATATAAAATAATTTGTATTCTGATATCAATGGTGAAAGAAGGAAATGTAAATGGTGGAAGTGGTGTGCATAATAGACAGCACTTGAGAAGACAACACATTGTAATACAGAGCAGATGAATCAAATTTCAAACAAGGCCAAAATAATTGGCCAATGTTAAGTGAATTGCAGTATCAAGTATCAAACAACGCAATAACTGAAAAACTTTAAGGGAGGGGACTATATGTTACTATTTTTTATGAAGAAAAAATTTTGAAATATTTGAAAGTGTCCTTAACATTTTGTGATGTGGTTATGGTTATAAAATTATTCTAAAAACAAGTCAGTTTTATTTGGAAAATTTATATGAATAGAATGTTTTGCAAGCAAAAAAACATGTATTGTGTATTGTGTTGCCAGCTTACTCACTTTACTCATTCTTTAATTTGACATGAAGTTACCCAAAATACATTACTTAATCATTGATTATGTAATCTCTTGTGCAGCTAGTGAAATTTACCAAAAGTAAGCTAGGTTTAAAACAAAGTTAACTTTGACAAAACATTGACCATCTAAAAATTACTGAAAATTGTTATTTATTGTAATCAACAGCATGAAACCATCTAGAAGCTCTTACTACAGCATTACTTAAAATTATATCTGATTACTTGCAAGATGAATAAAAAAAATGTCTGTTTCTTTAATGTTGCTTTCAGCCATCTCTTTCCCTACCACTCTCGTGAGCTCGTTCTCACCTTTGCTGCGTTTAGACATTTCAAACACATTAAGCTTAGCCATCAGAGGAAGCCATACCTAAAAGAACAATAATGAAATTGTAGCAAAAATGTTGATGCGTATCTATAAATAGGTCTTTGGTGACCTTACGCATTGTACTCTTGATTTCCATTGCTTACACCTAAATTTCGAAATTCCCTAAAGTATTTGGGTCCAGCGGTGGGAGAATGGAAGTGTCCAAGTACCCAAGACAAACAAGCAATCAGGATGTCTGAAAGATAACAGTTTATCTAGCCCGTGGTGCCACTGAAGGTAAGTGTGGAAGAGAGTGGTTGTACCACAAATTCTGGGTTGTGTAAAACCCTTAAAATGAATGTTCACCACTTTTGCGAGAGAGTTCTTAATTAGAGTTTCTGTAATTCCCCACATATTTTCCAATTAAGGGTCAAAATATTATACTTTCCAGTGAAACAGATGCACTTCCTATTGGCCATAGGTGATTTAGACACACACAGAGCTGACTATCATCGTTATTAGCATATCAAAATAAAATATTTCTTTTAAAAAATCTTGTTCTTATACCAACCTTCAAAATTCCCAATAACTGTAATTCTTACATGAACCCTTGATACTGCCACATGCAGTATAATGCTAAAGTCTTCTCAGCTGAGTGAACAGAATTACTTTTCGGTTTAGCAATAAATTTAAAATTTTTATCTTCATATTTTCTGTTTTGTAACATCACTGTAAAAACAAAGCTGACAACACTGGATCAACTATGCCAGCATATGTTTAAATGCATTCAGTTTCTATCGTATTTATCTGAATAAAAGGTGATGTTTTTGTTCCTTAATAGATGTCTGAAATTCTTACTTCGCTGTACAAAGTACATGAAGGAACTGAAACACTAGATACACTTAATACTGGAAATACTTTATACAGAATAGTTATTAAAGGAATGCTCTCAGTATGGCTTTCATTAAATCTACTTTATAGTAAAAAGTGATTTAAACTGAACTACTTCATACTGAAATTCCACTGTGATACATTTTGGTTGTGGGTAAAAAATTTTTTCAGCATGAAATATTTTTACCAGCAGTAAACTAACTGGTATGTAGACCTACATTTGAAGGGTGTATTTATTGAGTTTGTTTTAAAGTGTTTGTGTGTAATTTGGAACTTTATACAGTCCATACGTAATAGTAAATATTTTTGTTTTATTTTATTTGTATGATGCAGAAAATAATTTTTTTGAAGTCAGGATCTGTTAACTGAATATTATTGACTTAACTAAAGAAACCTTAACCTACATACTGTGCAATGTGTGTTATGCTTAGGATTCTTATAAAAAAAACAACCACCTTGATTGTATTACAATTAAGTTGATGGTTGTCGTGGAATCGAGGTCATTGTCTTATTCGTGTGAATACATATTTGTAGCAGATAAAACATGCACAGTGGTTTGTGCATAGATTTGATTTGCATCTGCTTGTTATTATTGATATGTAATAATTTATGATAAGTGTTAATTTGTTCGTTTGAAAAAGGCTTTATAGCCAGCATGCATTCTGGGGTCGTCCCTATAATATGCTATATTAAAATAGATAGTTCATTTTGTGCTAAAAATAGAACATGCATAGAAATTGTTGTCTATGAAGTTTATGTTCTGTTCTGTGGTAGGTTACCAACAGTCTGTAAAGAGTGTGTGTGGTAGTTCTTTATTTCAAATTGTAGGGTATTTCTGGAGTAAACAAGCCAGAAACAACTGTTGGTGGCGTAATGGGGCGTGTGTCTGCAATGATCCCTCCACCACCACTTCCAAACCAAGGCACTTCCAGTGTGGAAGAGGAAGATGACTGGGAGTAAATTAAAATTGTTCAAATTTATTTATGTTGTTAATTAAATTGCACTTTTCATAACTTTACAAAGTGGTTTTTTGTAGCCGTGTTATGAAATATGTAATTTACAGTTGTTTGTTATTTTGTTACATGTAAAAAAATATGTATGTGTATTTTGTGTTTTTGCCATTGCTTGTAATAAACAGTGTCATAGTAATGATAGCTGGAGTCCTGGGTTGCTGCCTTGAACAGGAAGAATTAAATAACTTATAATTTTCAGATGGTAACTACCTTCCCTTCCTACCAGCAGAATTACTATTTTTTGGTGCCTGTTCTTATCATCCATTACAGAAACTGCACAATGGTAATTGTTACAGTATTTATTGAAGATATTGAAGTTTTCTTGAAATGTGTACGGGGCAAGTATTCTATCTTGAGACAAACAAAGAACCACATATTGGATTAAAAAACTAAACTAAAACATATGCATTGAAAATATAAAATATTACTGTCTGATGATGCCCTTATAGACCCCCTGTTGCTCCTCCTTGCAGAGTGAGGGGCAACTTGAAATCTTAAGTAGGAATCACCATTTTATTACAGATTTGGATTCTTCGGAAAAATTATGAATTAACTGTATGTACTAATTTTTGTTGCTTGATAGATGGCACAGTAACTGACAAAAATAAATAAATATTACATGAATGTTGGAAACGCATAACTTTTGTACCCTGTTAACATTTTTCATTGCACTGTAAGGTGAGGTTATTTTGCGCCTACTGGTGATACTTTGTATCACTCACCAAATGATGTACGCTGACATCTAGGGAAGAAAATTTGAACTACATGCTCGTAGTTGCAGAGTTTCTCAACACGTAGCATACCAATACTTCATTGGTAACTTATTGGACTGCCTTGCAACGTTTGGTTGTTGAGTGATGCGCTATTAAACTTTAGTCCAGAATTGTGTGAAAATTTGTTTCTATAACTTTTATACATATTGGATACTTCCGCAAGAGATTAAACAGGTAAGGCTTGTATTATTTGCTGCTTTATTTCAGTACGATTCCAGAAATCTGTTAGTTTCCATGTTATAGTACATCAAAAATATATTCAAGACACAAAGCAATAGTTTGGTTACATTTTGGGATGCTTTACGCCATCATGAAAGGCTAGTTCATCATGTTCAAGTATGAAGATGAACTGTTTCCTTTTCAAATAGTGAGTTGTAGTTCAGATTCAGTAATTATATCTTAGAAGCAAAGATCTGCGAAGTCTTGGAAGTGGCCTAAACCTGTTAACACTTTGGTGTACAGTTGGGAGGATGTCTAAGGGTCCATCAAGCCTCCAAAGCCAGTCAATAATCGTGGTTATTCCTCAGTTCCTTAGCTGCAATGTATTTGGTCATTGTAATGGTTTTGTGTTAATTTTATGGTTTTGTGACTAAGGATTGTGTTCAGGACACTTATTTTTTTGCAATTACTTAACATCCATACTGTATTTACATTGTTGTAGTTTCTTAAATCTGTGAATGGACGGTAATTTCCGATTACTTAACTGTAATTGGCTACTTTATGTTGGTTCAAATGAATACTCAACTGTTTCTTCTTCAGCTAACATGTAAATGATATTATCTGATTTAATACAATTGTTTAAAACAATAACAGTTGTGTTTCTCCAAAGCTGAGTACTCACTGTGATGTAATGTTATACTTGCAAGTGATAACTTTTAACCAGCTTTGTTACCGTCGTTGCTTTCCATGCAAGTTACAAGGTGGCGCAAAGTATCCACCCCCTATGAGGATACTTTGCAACAGTTTTGTAAAAATTTTTACAAAAATGTTTTTCTCTCTACAAGTCTGAGACTTGAATATGTTACACTACAAAGATTTACGTAGCTGTGAAAAATATTATCATGATTATTACTTCCCTACATTAAAAATTATGCTATTTTTAACAAAAATTCATTGAAAATTGGTGCGAAGTAAACTGACTTTACGGCATGTACATAGGCATGGAAGTCTGGGAGTCGACTTTGATAAGCTGTTTTGAAACTTTCATTTATTGTAACTTGATTTCACTGCATGCACATTGTCCCTCATTTGTAACATTCTTTCATAACCTGACTGCATTATTAGTTAGGGAAAACTTAAATGGTTTACATTTATGGAGAAAGTTGCAGGAATGCTGATAACACAGGAACATTTTATGCTCATAATTTTTCAAATGGGTTACGATCACACTTTTTTTTTAGGAGAGTGGGGTTTATTCAACAGTACTTCATTGAGCACTGAAGGGACTGTACAGCAAAAGAGAGAATAATGAAGTTGTGATATTAGCTGCAGTGAATCACAACCTCCCTTCTACATTAGCACTCTGCAATTAAATCTTGAATCGGGAATTAGACTATTTTTTGCCAAATTTTGAAACTTAGAAAATATCCGTTTCATATTTCCCTCAATTAGGAACTTCATGACCATGATTTCCAGAACCGAGTAACATTTTGCCAGTGGTTGCTTCAGCAAATACAGAGACCACAATTTACGAGTAACATTTTGCCAGTGGTTGCTTCAGCAAATACAGAGACCACAATTTATTTGCTTGAGTAATATTCTTTGACAAGTTGACTTTAACAAGCCATTGCACAGTTAATCAACACAATATGCATTATTGGAATGTGGATGTTTGGCATGGAATAATGGATGACAAACCTACTAGTCCATTATTTATCGATGACAACTTAAGTTGTGGTAAATACTGAACATTATTGAAGGACAATCTTCCAATATTGCTTGAATACATTTCCTTATCACAAACAATGGGTTTCGATATGATGGTTGGTCAACACATTATTCTGTAGCAGCACGGGAAATAGGCTGCATGTATAATCGTTGGTGGATCAGAAGAGGTGGTCCAGTGTCTTGGCCTACATGATCACCAGATCTTATTTGGCAGACGTTTGTATGTATGGTTACTTAAAGAGTAGTTAATAATGTAGTGCCAACAGCACATGACAACATGATTTAGCGGATCAGCAATGCATGTCGAAGCGTTACATTGGAAACACTTCTAAGTTGTGTCTAATATTTCAAAGTGCAAATAAATAAGTGCACTGAAGTGGGCTGCTACATTTTTTAGCATGTTCTTGAAACCAAACAAGCACCCAGATTGTGATAGGCAAAGGGACTTGCTCGTTCGCCAAAAACCTAAAATCAGTTTTTTTTTTTTTAATTATTGAACATGTGGTTATTTGTCAATTACAGTGCTATCTTGCAATGAAAGAGATAGTAAATGTAAAATATATGTATTTTTTTCCAGAGAATTTGATTTATCAAAAAGAAATGTATTTACTATTTAAGATTTCAAATTAGGTTCTCATGACAAAATGTAATAAGTCAGATATGTACAGATTTAATAATAACATAATGTTTTTCAATGTGTAAAATTCAAAGTTTTGTGTAATACGTAACTTCAATATGATAAAACACAAAAAAAAAATGCATTTCTATTTGCTAAAACAAAACATATTGCTGTTAACCAAATAAAATGTGTTTTTTGTTTGTCAAGTTAATGTCAAGTTTGTTAGAACTACGCCTGATTAATTTATCACTAGAGAACATTCGTACCCTCGCAGACATGAAATATGCAATAAATTACTGCAGTCCACAACATATTGTAATGCCTATCACAGTGTTTGGCTGCACACACCTATTACAGAAATGAAATAAAAGATTTACAATTTTAAAACTACTATAGACCTTGTTTATGAAGTTTAGATAAATTGTATTGTTATGTTATGGGTGGTTGCAATGAGACAGTATGAAAGGTACCGAACTTTATAGATTACAATCAATACAAACCAAATATTAACGGAACATAACATTTAGGGAATCGTGTAGTATTTCATTACCCGTATGGTATGACCAAGGCTGGAATATGCTGCTAATGAGAAGGATGCTGACGTGACCTGCCTGATGCTGGGATTCACAGTCATTGTCACCTTCTATATGGCGTCGCTACAAAAACAAAGATAGCTTCCCAGTTATTTGTAGAGGTCACGAGACAGGGGAACATGGAGGTTGGAATAGTCAGGAGATGGCTTGCTGTGACATAGTTGAAGCCGGCTTTTTAGGTGTTCCATCGTGGCATTGAGGCATTTTGAGGTTATGGTTACTTGTGTTGATGCAATTCTAAACAATAAAACCATCTCAGAGTAGAGCAAATCAGCGATGTACCGTAAGGCTATAAAATGTATTAACAATAAAATTGCTTGGGCTGGGTTACATCATTACGAGCTTTTTTGAATTGCGACTGCTTAAGGAACATGTGGTTGCCATAATGGAAGAACCAAAATGGCAGCTTCACGTGGCTCTCATACATGGCCATAGACAGGGCCACCCTCTGCAGGGGAAGGCCGAAACGAAACAAAGCGAGTGACATTAACAAGCATAATATAATCACCATTGGCAATTGGTCGCTAGGCGATCCTCCTCCGAATAAGGGAGTAATTAGCCTCGAACCAAATTAAGTGGTCACATGTTTTCTCAACTAACTTTCGAACATGTGAGTGACACTAAAATTCATAAATGAATTTTCAAATAATAGTGAAATGTTTTTTGTGTGTGGTGGGAATCACTGAAAATATGCAAGGAAAGTGACTGTTTAAGTCACACGCATGTTGACCCAGGTCAAACACGATGTCAGTGCCAACCTGACAACCACACAGCCCTCGCAGCATGCAAGAACACACCAAAGTAATAATTAGAAGGGTTTTAGTAAATTATATAGTGCTTATTATTAGTGTTTCAATGTGTATGTAAATTAATTCATCATTGTCTAGCGTAAACACGTATGTAAGTGCATCACAAACCCTTGCAACCTCAAGTCACATAGCAAAGCAGAATAAAACAAAAACAATTCAAAGTAAATAACAACAAGCGAAGTGAGAAAAAACATTTTCTACATTAACTTTCACTGCACCTTATTTTTGGTCTAAATAATATTTACCTCGCCTGACTTCACCCGAACAAGAGGTCCGCCCTCTCGTCCGCCGCCATGTCCTGGCAGTCTGAGATTGGCGGGCGTAGGGTGTAGCACGTGTGTCGTGTTATGGGTAAATCTCAACTTTTGCACCAACCACGTTCACGTCAATAGTACTATATTTTCGGGAACAGTTTTCTCATCCCTCCCCCATGATCGCCACCCATCCCTGTCTGCTCGCGAACCCCGGGATTCAACAGCTGACATAAGTTTTCGCGGCTTCGGCTTGCTTTCGCAGTCAGCATCAGCCACTGACCGGCTTTGCGTCAAGCCAGCTTTAGTGTATGCAAGCTCTTGTGTACAGTGCTTAATTCGTGTCAAACACATTCCCCAGCGTAACATGTGTATAGGTAACGCATCGGCCTTTGTGTGAGGAGGCAGCCACGTGGTTGTCGACCAGACCCTGAGAGCACAAGAGTCTCATGTCTACTGGGGCTAGTTTTATTTTTCACGGTGGACTGGCTCCCTATTACAGCAACAGCATTCCACTCTTCATGTTTTGCAACCACGTGTCTGAAGATCTAACCTACTAGGGTATTCCGACATGCTGCCCCCCCCCCCTCCTCGTACTCGTATTGGCCACATCATTGCATATATGGAAGTTGTGGTGCGGGAGCGGAAAAAGGTGCAAAGAGTGTAACAGGTTGGGTTAATAGTAGGTGAAGAAGGTAGCAGTACGATGGAAAGGACGAAGTTATATATATGCCATCTGTAATGTTGAAGGAAATGGGATGGAGTACATTGAAGGACTGAAGAAGAGTTGAAAGTCTGGTCTGAATGTACATATTTGTGATTATAAAGGGAGGTTGGGAAGGGTTAAGTTGCCACGTAACTAAGGGAGAGTTAACACCAGCAAGAAGGTTCAAGTGGAGTGGAAGAGAACAAATTGGATCAAAATTCTATGCTTGTGAGGTCAGTGAGAGTAATATTTTACAGAATGATTTGGTAACTGTTAGGAGCTGCAAGGTTCAGGAGGGGTATGGGAATGGTAGCCTAGAGAGGCAGGTAAGGAGTGATCTTGCCACATGGAGATAGACTAATTGTGAATATCTGTTTATTTATATAAGTTTGAGGCTCTTAAATTGGGTTTGGGTGGGCAGCAAGGTTGTTGACTGTTAATATAGTTGACATGTTAGGTGCATGGTTCTTGTAGTAATAAGAATTATTATAGTAGTTGTTTTAATTTTTTTGTGTAAATGCAGGCTTATTTGCATATATTCAGATGTTTTATAATTTACATTTATCAGTAGTCCTAACACATAATGATATCTTATAATGTCTTACAAAGTGTATTATACACAAATCTGAGGTAATAATAATTATACACAGCTGAAATGCATAATATGTATATTTTGATTGTGAACCAGTTATCTCGCTACTTACACATTTTTGCCAATTGTTTTCAGCCTGTATTTTGATTTGTTCTCGTTCCTTAAATATTAAATGATAGACAGAGGCATTTATATGCGTAAATGCCACATACACATACTCAGTGCATTGTAAGCTTTGTTTTTCTATTATTCTCGGTACATAAACGTAATTATCCCTAACCAACACCCATCCACGCCCCTTTCTTTAGACGATGGAAAACATGGCCGACACAAGTTCAATTGGCCTTCAACCCGAAAGTGCTTCCACCCCTCTATGCTATATATCTTGAGTATATCAAAGCAACTAAATCCAGTCATGCACTCCCATTCCACAGCTCTTTCAAAGAACATATTGTAACGGGCCGCTCTGCTGTTTCTGCTTACTATGTGGTGGTGTTTACTATCAGGATGTCCCTGTTCGTGGCGACAGATGTAACGGTCGCCGCTGCTTCTCTCGTCTAGGTGGTGTTGTTGATGATTCTATCTAGAGGTTGGAGGTTATGATGTCCCTGTTCGGGGCGGCAGATGTAACGGGCGTCTCTGCTACTTCCTCGTCTACGTTGTACGTCTACGTTGCCGTGTTGTGTTTATATATATTTTGGAGGTTAAGTATTTCAAACTGTGTCCGCTCAGAGAGAAAACATTTAAGTGGGCATATATAAAAAAAGAAGAAGAAAAAATTTCTGTTTAGTTTTTTTTTATTTAATGGTTCACTTGTACATTGAACACTCACTGTTTAACCACTTAACCTCATTTCTGTAACCTGTTCAACTTCGAAACGTAACCATAAACGGGTGATGCAAGTGCTCAACTTGACGCAGTCTAGAGTGTTCGCCCAGGCAAATACTACTTAGATAACCTAACTAGCT
>PNEQ01058785.1:0-33261 GCA_003012365.1 Medauroidea extradentata | reverse complement strand
GTCGCTCTCCCTCTCTCTCTCCCCCCCGTTCTCTCCCTCTCCCTCTCTCTCTCTCCCCGTTCTCTCCCTCTCCCTCTCTCTCCCCGTTCTCTCCCTCTCTCTCTCCGTCGCTCTCCCTCTCTGTCCCTCTGTGTCTGTATGCCCCTCTCTGTCTTCCTCTCCTGCGGGAGGAGTCGGCGGCGGCGGCAAGGACATTAATTACTCGTCGCGCGAGCGGCCCGCTTTGTATCCCGCGCACGCCGCGCTAACCAGAGGTAACTGTTACGGCCGCCATTACTTTGAAGAGCGCGGCAGGCCCTGCCCTCCTACCAACCTCCTTTAAAACAAATTTTAAGTTCCCCACGTGCGCAGGCTGGCAGAGTGGCGGCGTGGTTGGCAACACTCAACCCTCACCCCTTAATGCCGCGGGGGTGTTTAACACCGTGAGGAACATCCCTCCCAACCCCTCACACGTCCTTAGGGGCGAGAGAGAGAGAGAGAGAGAGAGAGAGAGAGGTCTCGTATATTTCACCTCGGTAAACAAGCCCTCGAGATGAATCTCCCGCGACGAGGCCGTTACCAGCGAGATAATGATAAAGTTTGTTTGCACTTTCGTACGAATCGTGGTTGAAATATAATTTCCTTCTCTCCGCACGGCGCAAAGTTGCTGCCGGGAGTTGGACGTTGAGGAAGGGAAGGTGGATGCGGGGAGGTAGCTTTGAATGAGGGGAGATTACAAGAAATAATAAGAGTAGATAAACGTGCATGCTCCCGGGTCAGGTCCATTTAGAACGTGCTGCCTTGCATTCCTGACGACATACTGTACAGGGACACAGACGTTGTTGCAATTCTTAAGTAGCTTTTATCTGCGGTGGCAGAGTTTATTCCCTAGAAAATATTATATATGAATGGTCAAAGAGACTTGTTAAAAGAGACGAAGACCAAACCGAAATTCGTTCACAACGTAAAGTTACCTCAATACTTGTGAACATCCTACAAACGGCGCGCGTCTATTTTAATTCGTACTTACTCAAATACTTTTTTAATGATTCTATCTTGTCACTTTACGTCAGTGTGTTCTATTTTGCTGTGCAAAAGCTGGAAACTACATACATTTTTCGGCGTGGCATTCTTTATGCTGTTACTAATGTACCATGATCCAAGTAGTGGCGTGGTGCTGCAACACCTTATATGTACGTTAGGCTTAAATATGTTTTAATTGCTCGTTTTCTTTATGGTAATGCTCATACAAACATAAAGAGGAATTTGTGGGAGGGTGTGTAAGTGGTTGCGTAGTTTGGGCGAGTTTGTGGGAACGTTGTAAGAGTAAAGTGTAATGTTATTCGGTAATTTTATATATTTATACGTGTATTTAAAAAATGGATATAGGATTGCACATTTATATTGAAAAACAAAAAAATATACAACATTAAAAGCGAACAAATACATGATAAATTATACTTTTTTAAGAATGTGTAAAAATACATCGATTCGAAGTCACTTATTTTGTCATTTTTAAATTGCAAACATAACACTTGAATATTAGCTATATGTAGAATAATTTTGTAGCGACAACAATTATGTGGATTTGCATTTACATATTTACTAGATCAAATTTTTTGAGAGGCATATCTACTCGTTTGAAAATTTCACGTTTTCCATATTGCGCGTGTGTGAAAAGCTTTTATTGCTGTGTATTGCATTTTTTTTTTTTTTTTTTTTTTTGTTGATGGAGCAGAATTCCGAGTTCTGCAAGAGTTGAAATGCTATATGGAGAAATGAAGCGGGAAGGAAGTATTCGTCCAATAAAATGGGACATCGTTCGCTGTTCACGACGCGAGTTATCACGTGTGCTACAGCTGTCGTAACACGGTTAATAACGTGCCGTTAACGTCCTATACAGGGGCTGCTCACTGGCGCATTGGGTTCGCGGGCTCAGATAGATGTGGAAGCTCAGGAATAACGGACTTGGTTCGGAGCAGTTTTGATGACCACAGCTCGCGTGAAAGAGTGGATGGGTTAGGAAGGGGAGGGAATGCTCTGCGCCTGGTTTATGGTCGTGTTAAATCCCGTCTTTACAGAGTTCGCAGCTGTCATTCTTCACTGCCGCAGGGGGGAGGGGGATTTAATACGGCGTGTTTGAGATCTGGAGGGTTTATGGGGTAGGAATAAAACTAACTCCTGCCCACTTGCTCGTCACTGTCGTCTCTTAATTCCATCGCCGGCCGTTACCGCAGAAGATAGCTGGGCGCGACTTGCCTATAGACGAGAGAGAAATACCTGCGTATATGAAGAGAAAAATACATATACTGTAGTCACGCTGAGTTGATTCCGGGGAACAGTATGGCGGAGTGGTTTTGTGGTAACAACATCTGTTCCTGTAGGTGGATTGAGGAATGAGGTTATGGTCGGACAATCTACAGGTACATTATACACGTTGCTATGGTAACAACGATTTTCGTGTAGGCCTATCAATGTGGCGCAGTGCCATCAGCTGTTTCGGTAGGTGGATTGAGAAATGAGGTTATGGTTGGATAATCCACGGCTACATTATACAAGTTGCTATGATAACCAACGATGTTGGTCATGTGTCAATATGGCGGAGTGCCATCAGGTGATCCTGTAGGTGGATTGAGAAATGATTTTGGGCTGGATAACCCATAAGCCACATTATGCACTTTACTAAGATATTCAACGACGTTTTTAATGTATCAATTTGGCGGATGTGTCTCCGCCTTCCGTCTCAAGGCGTGAATCCCTCTGAGAACATACCCCACGCTCTATTTGTAGGGTGCCTAGAAATCTCGAGGTGGAAAGGAGGAAAAAAGTAGAACAATGTGGAAATAGAGAAAAGTACATTTTAGAGCCTGAAAAAAAGTTCTATAATAGATATTAATAAAACTAGTTTGTATAACACACACATATATAAACAATAAAACGTGTAAATTTCGAAAAAAGCAACAATTACACAAAAATTAATTAACTTACGGTAGGCCTAACTTTACTTGCATCAGATACTAAAGTTTTAGGAGGGCAAAGTAAAAATTCGCTTTCGAGCATTGATTGAATAAGGGTTTTTTTTGCGAGTGTTTAGTTAAATTTGCCTACCTTTTCCGCCATTTTTTTCGATTTAAACAAACAACACTTATAAAATAACCAATGCATTAAATTCAATATAAGTGGGCTTTACGTCTCATCAACAGCGAGGTCATTATAGACGGTGACACTCAACTTGGTACGATGACAGCAGCTGGGAGAGGAATCGGCCATGGCCTTTGTAAAGGAACCATCCCAGCATTCGCCTGGAGCGATTTAGGGAAACCATGGGAAACCAAAATCAAGATGGCCGGAGCTGGGGACCGAACCCGAATCCCTGAAAGGAAAGTATTGTTGTAGGCACCATACTTCTGTTAAAATAGGGACAACAGTCCAGTTTGTTTGTCTGTAGTATCTGCGTTGTTCCTACGACAATCTGTTCAGTGAAAGTAACAATATGTTCTGTAAAAGAAATATACTCTTAACTCCTTCTACAGAACAGATCGTTACTTCTACAGAACATATTGTTAAAGGAACAATCAAGATAGGAACGGCAACTGAAATTGACTGTTGTCCCTATTTTAACAGAAGCGTGGTCTACAACAATATTATTCTTTCAGTGCCGAATGAGAGTCCGTCGTGTTACCGCTGCTCCACCTCGCTCGGTCGTTACAGTAACGGACATGAATTTACATAAGACACTTCCAAACATTTCACAAGAAAATTACTGAACCACAGATCACTGTATGGTACCGCCTTGGTAGGAAAACAATCATTGGTATTTTGTAGTTGTTCTGTAGGCACATACGATGGGAACATGGATTACTCACTGTATTTAGTGTGATTTATTTTGATTACTGTATTTCATGAGCTCGAGCTGTGTTCCAAGCGATACAACAACCCTTTCATGTCTTACACAGTGAAATTATGTAGGCTGTATTTTCAATCAAATATCATTCTTTCTTTTTGGGTTTGTAGGAACATTAAAACTGCTCTATTTTAAATTAAAATTAATTATTTCTGTGCGACGAAAAATAAGAATGAGTTCTGATTTCAGTAGAGATATTGTGGCTCAGTTGGCGCAGTGACTGGAGCACTTGCTTATCACAAAGGCTACACGGGTTCGATCCTCGGCGGTGTTCTTCCACGGATTTTCGCATGAGGGAATCTTTGCGGACGTTGTCACCGGTCGGCGGGTTTTCTCTGGGGTCTCCCGTTTCCCCCGTCCTTTCACTCCGGCGTTGCTCCTTACTCACCTCATGTCACCCCTCTCCAGCGCTTAAGACCTAGAAGTTATCTCTTCAATAAATCATAGTTGTCGTACCTTTTACATACCGTAGTGTTTAAAAGACGCGAGGAGGTTCAAAAGAAACAAGCTTTCAGAATTCCTAATCATAATCTGTATGTATAAAGCGAAGAATGACTTGGCATGTGAATTTACAATAATGTGGTGTTTGTTAGTGATTCATCCACAAAACATTAGACCAAAAGCATTGTACAAACAACGCACGCGTGCTTACATAGAGACAGAAACAAAAGGGAGGAAGAGACGAGAGGGAAAGCGAAACAGAGGAATTGCGTAGAAAGTCATTTTTTGTTAGTTCCCACTGAACAATTGTACTTCACTCTTGTGGCGTTATTCGTGTGTTCTAATTAAACTGTGCTAATGAAAATTCAGCTACAATAGTGAACCATAAGTTATTCATACACCAACAAACAGTTAAGGCCTCGCTCCCTAGTTTAGCAGTGGTTTGGAAAATATTTTTTGTAACGCAAATTAATACATATATCAAAAATTCCTTTGGCAGTTTTAACACTCATATATCAACGTTTGTATATGAATTTTTCTGTTGCAATACACCAAACAGATTTTCAGATTTTTGACCCCGAAATAGTACACATTTTGTTGTGAAAATAAGCCAAAACGTTTGCTCGCAAACGGTACATTATTAAAAAATAAACGTTCTGCCAAAATTGTGTATCGTATGACTGTTCACTATCTCAAATTTTTTCAAAGCATTTGGTTAAAAAATATTAGAGTTATTTGCAATTGTTTAAAATAAACGAGAGATCATGGTGTAAATAAAAGTTCATCGAATCACAGAAAGCGCAATATGCTACAGTATTTTGTGGACTTATTTTCGCACTGAAGATTTTCGCAGAGTTCATCGTATTTAATTTTGAAAATTCCCAATATAATGTCTATCAGGTTATTCCCTGTGCACGGTGTAATATATGAGGAGACGTAATATTGAACATAGCTGCCATCAAAGAGGTAATACCAGAGCAAGTGAGCCAGATATGCCCTTTTCTCTCTACTTACTATTCCAAATACCGTCCGGATGATATAGAAGTAGCAGGGGGAAGATTTGCCCGTGTTTCCTTCCCCATCCATTCCCCAGGTTTTATAGTTACTATCGCTTAAAAAGTCGGGCCGGGCCCTTGGCAGGTTCGTGCACGTGAAACAAGGGGTTCGCTAAGCCTTGCGCCGTCAGTGGATTACAGTGCGTCAGCCTTCGTCCTTTCTCCCTGCCCCCTGCCGCATGCTCGGGGGTGGAACCTCTCTACCTTCATTTTTACGCACAACTTCACAGCATTATCCCTCTTTTTACCCCCCTCCCCTGCTTTCTGCTCAAGCCCTTGCATTTCCTATTCGACCCCGCTCTTCATTTGGTCCTTCCGCCCCTCTCGCCAACCTTACCTACCACCGCCATCTCTCCTGCCGGCCCTTGCAGTGGAGTCCGATAAAATCCAATTTCCCGTAACAAGGACGTATACTCCTTCCAGGCAAGCAGGGAACAAATAGAAAGCTGCCCCCCCCCCGCGGATTTCTTGCCCGCACGGTTATTGGCACATCCCGGCGTCCGCCCCTAGGGGCCGTAGAGGCGTTGCAGGTAGCGGCGATGTCCAGGTGTTGGCCTCTACGTCCTTAAGAGCCCGTGTTATATAATTTGTCAAGCCGAGTCTCTCTTCATTTATTCCCGCGGTTCAAATTTTTGGTAGGATTTATTTTAAAATATCATTGTGGACCCATTTATTTTCATAGGAATTCTCTACAAAGGAGAGTTAAACGGAGGGGGAAAAATGAAATGAGCACGGTTTATCAAAATTTATACAAAAAAAAGTCGGATATAAAATGCACACCTATAGTAAATATATGGCGTGTTGATTTTATATGGATTCTATAGGTGTGATCGGAGCATACGATCCTTCCTTGCTCATGATGCTGAAGGCTGTGTGACTATAGTCGATTAGCGGCGTGCGGCACGTCAAGGGACTCGAACCTGGGACCCTCTCCTTGGCACGGAGATAAACGAGCGGCAGTCGGACCATTCTGTCTCCTAGGTTACTATGATGTGTAAAAAGTGGTTTTTGTTATCTTTCACATCCGTTAGATAATAACGTTGCTCTAACCTCCTATGGATCGCGTGATGCCTACCTGAAAGGCACCACATTTTCTACGTCCTTTTTCTCTAGAACGGTTACTTGAGTCCTGCTACAAATTTAATAGTCATAAGTGCAATTGAATAACATTTTATGCATTTCGTTCTATTTTTAAATCAACATTGGAGAGATTAAAATCTATGTTTATAATTTGCACGGTGACTTAACAGCGGCATTCTGTACTCGTCTAAAATGTTTATTTTAGTATAGGCCTATAGGCACACAAAAATAACATACACTTAAACGATGGCGGAAAGGTAGTTTCAAAACATCACGGCTATAAGAGAAAATTATTTCGGAGCCCCTCAAAACAGCTAAAAACAATTTTTTTAGCCTGTTATATCTTAGAAACTACTGACGGGATTCGTGTGAAACTACTCTAACAACATGCAATGGACTTCGCTAGACGCTTTTCACCAGCTACAGGATGGGGTGACCATTGAAAATGTCAGTCAGGCGAGTTATCTACGATACCATTGCACGCGGTAGAGATGATAACGCACTAGATAAGCCGGTCAACATCGCCCTTGGCGCCTTGCCTCGCTCACGCAAATACAAGGCCATTAGGCGGCCGCCTTAAGAGTGCACGATAGAGAAATAAACGCTGAGAACATCAATTGATTTCTACGCTTTTTTCGAAGCTAGTATGGATAAAATACTCAATGACAATCCTTTTCGATTATGGTATTTGCCAAATTTATGAGTAAATATTTATCCAGAATTACTAATTCGTTACGCGTGATCTCTTGCGCCGCAGTTAAATGCACGATGTACCAGCGTCAGAGATTGTGCCTCAGAAGTTTGTAACACTGAAAACAATTTAGTTTAAGACGTTGGCTAAAACTATTGTCTAGGATTGCTATTGTTTAACTTTCGCAAATTGGCTTCAAGAAACCTACAGTTATAGATTGATGCTTTGAGCGTTGAATTATAAACCACGCCCTCTTAAGAGGCCTCCTTAGATAAGCTGCGTTTGTGTGTGTGTGTGGCATGCAGTGCTTTGTTATTATACGTTTTCTTACAATACTAAGGGGTGAACACATTGTGATATTAATGGGCAGCTTAGTTAAAAGTCTAATGCTTGTTCCTATAGTTGTGTTTTGCAAGTACGGTTGTTAATTTTCCAGATACGGCAGTCTGGAAAAGTCATATGTGGCAGTTTTGAGGGGTACGTAAATGATGCTTCTGATAAACGCACAGAATTTTCGAAACTATAGCGACACAGTTTAAAGTGTGTGTTCTTTTCGTAGACATACCCATATGACGCACGTTAAATAGATTTGTAAAAAAAAAAAAAAAAAGAATAGCCGTAACTTGCTGCAACGCATTTGATGGACAGGTATGGCGGCCCCTTAAGGGCGCGGTTTACCGCAATTTTCATCGCCATTTTTTAATTTGTATCAGATATTTTTTTCTTATTTTAGACACAAAATGTGACTAAATTTGGCTCTTATGAAATTTTTTTATCTCTCATAGTTTTCGCGTAATGGCTTGTTAGTCATATTTTGCATGTTTCCTTTTTAACGACTACACTAAAATCAACTGATATACCAAACTAAAAAAAATCACAGTGGATAAAGACATTGCAGGCTACAATGACATGCTCACGAAATTAAAGAATACAAATTACTTGAATTTTAAAAGAATGCTGAAACTGAAAATAAAAATTTTAACCATTCAATATATTTTTTTAAATACAAATAATTTTTATTCTTTAATTTTGTGAGCATGTCATTGTAGCCTGCAATGTCTTTACCCACTGTAATTTTTTTGAGTTTGGTATATGAGTTAGTTTTAATGTAGCCGTTAAAACGGAAACGTGCAAAATATGACTTTAACAAGCCATTACGCGAAAACTATGAGAGATAAAGAAATTTAATAAGAGCTAAATTTAATCACATTTTGTATCTAAAATAAGAAAAAAATATCTCGTACAAATAAAAAATGAAATAATGATGATGAAAATTGCGGTAGAACGCGCCCTTAAGGGTAATTGTGAACGGTCATATTTAATTTTCAGTATTTTACCTCTACAAATATTCCTGAAGGCGTACCAGCATTTTTGACGTTTCGTGCTATTAGGCTATTGCTATTTTACTACGCCTTTTTTACAATCGAAGTTACGCAACAACGTAATAACTAACATAAACATGGTATTGACCATTAAAGTTGACAACAAAATTCAGGTTTAGTGTTTTTGATTTTGTTAGAGTAAAATCATTCCATAGATGACAGATGGTGCCAAAATTCCACATTTAATTGACGTTAGTTAATTTATCTGTTGTTGCATAATCCGTCTCTGATAGTTGGACAGTAAATTACTTAAATATTATTATGAGATTTTCTGGACGACAAGAAATAAGCAAATCATTACCTTCCAACAAATGTCACAAAATATGGAATAAATTAAAAATGAAATTAAAAAGGAAAAAAAAAAAGTTAAGTAGCTTAATATTTACAGCATGGCATTTAAAAAAAATTATCAACATGCATTATGAAAACATTGTAGTGGGGAAGATATTGATAATTACAAACGATGGGACACCATTCCGTTAAATAGAATTATAAGGCCATGATAATTCATTTATTTCAAACAATTGCAAATAACTCGAATACTTTAAACCAAATGCTTTGAAAAAAATTTGAGACTGTGTACAGTCATACGAGAGACAATATCACCAGATCGTTTTTTAAAATAATGTTCCGTTTGCAAGCATAAAAAAATGTTTTGCTTCATTTTGGCTTATTTTGACAACAAAGTATGTGATAGTTCAGAGGTAAAAATCTAAATATCCGTTTGGTGTATTGCAATAGAAATATTCAGATACAAACGATGATGTATGGGTATTAAAACTATAAGAATGAATTTTTGATATATGTATTAATTTGCGTTGAAAAATATTTTCGAAACCATTGCAAAACTAAAGAGCGAGACCTCAAGTGTGACAGATTAATATATTTATATCATTACATGATGATGCCAGTTTTGTAGACGTTATTTGTGTCAACATTATTCTTCATGGACAGTTTTTAGCATATATATTATTTCCATAGCGGTATGTCAAAGTCAACATGTGCATGGTACGGCAACATACTTCCACCAAAAACCTACGGTAATACTGAATTGAAATAAATTACTCTGAAATTAAATCTCACGGGCTATATGCTAATAGTTATTTAAGGTACTTCAAAAATAATTTCCGTATTTTAGAAAAAAAATATTAGAGTAAATGTTCCAATTGAAGAAAAAATTAAAAGCTAGAGATCTGTCGGAGAAATAAAGGACCTTGGTGAAGGGAGGAGGGGCATGTTACAGCAGACTGTCGATGAGAACAAGTGACAGCTGATTGCGGCTGTGACGGTCAGCGGCCATGATTTCAATTTGCGACGAGCTTGTCAACATGGCTGCTATGATTACCCACCCGAACGTAGTAGGGATTTAGGGCGACTAGCAGTTGTTACTGGAAAGGGAAAACTAGAACATTTTCTTGTTGATTCGCCAGGTTACATCGCAAAAGGCAAATCACAAACGCCAGTCAATCATCGAGTCTGACTGCTTCGTTTACAAGTGCACTAGAGATCTGAGGTCGTGACGATATAATATTACGACCGTTATAGGAAAGGAATGGACGACTTGAAAAGAGGCGGAGCTTCAGTCAGGTGTGGGAAACAATTCCTATCTCCATGGATACGGCAGCCGAACATAACCTTCATTTAGCTGTTTGGCGTCAAATGTCCCGGATGAGATTCACGTCAAGAAAATTGATTATTTGTTTGGAATTTGCCGTTTTTTCAGGTAAACATTAATCTTATCTACTTGCGTATCTTAACCATGAAGTAGAAACTACTATTTTTTTACCATTGCATGCAAATCTATGAATGCACAACATTTTTGCTTTCTGCAATTACCAACTAACAAATCAGCATGTTTGTAAACAAGCTTTGTTTCCCACAGTACTTTTCCCTTGCGGTGTGACGTCAGGGGGCGTGTACTTAAAGTCGTCCATTGTCTCCGCCCAGTAAGATCTGCCAATGGCAATCTACTTGACGCTGAGATGGGAAACCATAGGTAGATGGGTCTTCGTTGTTTATTTTTACGTATTTATTTTCACAGGTTCAAATGAACCGTCTGGACTCTTTACTAGGAACGATACAAAAGATAACATTATGAGGAACAGATTGTTTACAGATAATTATCATAGTACCAATGACAAGTACTACCGCAGTAAAATGTACATAACAATGTGGAAATTACAATACGAAACACATAGGTTAGTTAATTAATTCTGCTACAGTTTAGAAAGATTAATGTTATAAGTTTGTCGCAGGGAAAATTTCTGCCGCTTGGGCGCTGGTATCGGTATGAGGAGTAAACTGACCAATCACAGAGCTTTCCTGAATTTTAAGTTATATAAGTTGATAATTTAAAACGCGAAATTGGTTTCTTACCGATTTAAAATTAAGTGTAATGACTTCTGTCATTTCGAAGACTAGTTACATTTAAATTTTACTACGGATTCGTGTTTTTCTGGTCCCTTAGCGATAGCAACGAAACTAGCGGCACAAATGTTCCCTGTGCCAAACTATCCCATAAGAAAACACATTTCCTTTCTAATCTGTAGTGTAATTAACTTTAATGGGGTCAAGGCGAGGGTGAAACCGTCCTAGTAACTATATACAGGACACAACACGCGGCGTTGCTGCTACCAAAGCTACTGGGACCTCAGATATAGTGTAATAAGCGTCTATACAATGTAATAAGCATGTGATAAGCAGGCAACGAGCACTTTATTTCAATTTAAATCACATTGGCAACCCTGCTTACGTACTTTACACGTGCCGTGGCTAAAACTGTGCATTGTGCATGCACGTGAACATACACTACGATGGAAAATAGGACGGGCTCTACCTGTGAAATTAGGTACGAAATTCTGTACTGAATTATGGATAGTGTGTACCGGGCTTAACGTTAAGATGCGCGAGAGTTAAAATCATTTAATCACTCACCATAAAACAAAGGTGCAGATGTACACGGAAACATGTTGTAGAAATAGTTTCACCAAAAAAAAATAAATAAAGGTCCCTAGTAATGGTTGTACACAACTAGGAGCTGACTGGTAGATGGAAGTATATTTTAAGCCCGTTACACAACTATTCTTAATTCTCTACTCAATTACTTACATAATTATGTTCATAAATTTCAGCTGCGATTTTATACCAGAATTGTGTAGCAATATTTCTGTGTTATGTGCACATTATCTTTGTTTACTAACATGTTTCTGTACATAAATAAGAATAATTTATTTGTGATGTTGGTTGCTATATTCCGTGAAGTATAACTGTAACATAGGCCTACCCGAAAACAGTTTCACAACACAAGACATACTTGTGATTGCCAAATAATTTATTAATTGCCAAATAATTTTAATAATCTTATGTTATTTAGGTTTTAAAAACTCCCGTGGTCATTTGTTCAATAGGAAACAAGAATATTATTTCTATTCAAATCATATAGGTAACCCTACTTGCATATTGCGCATGTGCGGTGGTTGAAACTGTACGTTGCTCAAGCCCGTGAACACTGAACATACACTACGATGACAAATAGGGACTGGCTCTATTTGTGTGATCCAGTACGGAATCCTGTCTGGGATCAGCGTAGTCGCGCTACACACTGTCGCAGTGATATTTACACTGCATTTGTACGGAATTCTATACCAAATGATTAGAGCCCGGCGGATTCTACGACCTGCACGTTAGAATGCACTATTCTGTGTATACTCAAGCTCCGACCATTTGTCCACTAACTGCTACTCAGTGGATGAACGTAGATTGAACGAATATACGGGACAATGGATTCTAGCATGCAGGTCATTGAATCCACGAAATTTTCCGGGCCCTACGAGGATATTGTGTACCGGTGTTTAGAGTCTGTAGTGTGCTGAGGCGAAGAGTGAACTCATCAGTAATACACCTCGGTCTAAGCAACTATCTGTGTAAACAACAGGCACACTAATTTCACGTGCTCAGACATACAGGATTTCCAGAAACAAACGTACAAATTGGAGACGTAAATATAAGTGTACGTGCACAATGTGGCAACGCTGCGCAGTGTATCCTCTTGGGCTGCATTCACATGTATTATTTTATGTGTATTACATCAGGTAAACACAGAATCATGTTTGGTCTGCTCAGAATTTTAACATGCACCCATAATATGCAGGTCAGAACAGTAGAAGTAGTAAGATAAAATATCGTAGAGCGCAAGAGTGTGCCACATCCTGCATATAAAATGTCATCGTACATTTTGCCCCAATTTAGTCCAGGATTCTTGTTGTATGATTATTATTCGTTTGTTACTAGATATCCTGTATGATAGGTTATAATATCGCTTGCTTAGGAGCCCGACCACGTATTGCCACCGTTGTAAGATGTATTTCTGCTAAACTAATTGACTCTGGTACAAGAAGACACGGGACTGAGGAAACGCCTGATATTTCAGACCGCATGCCTTAGTCGTACCACAGACTAGATAATAATACAGACGCGAAATGACGTGGCGGCTGATTTTATACGAACGAACTTCGCCCCTTATTGGCTGCCTGAGACTGTTGGTATCAGCTCTGTGTCTGCTTGTCTCCTGCATACTACCGCAGGTTTCCTATTGGCCGGGCTGGCGGTTAGCAGGACAGCAACCTTACGCTGATTGGCGGTAGGCGTTTCCGCCATGTTGCTGGCCAGGGAAGCCATTTTGCTGGCGTGTTTGACTGAGTTCGCTGTCCTACCGGCTATTTCACTTCTGTATTCCTAAATATTCTGTGGTCGTACCCTCCATCCTATCTCAAAATAAATGGACAATGTGCAAACATATTAGAGGCTGGGATTCTTGTAAGTCACGAGTATTTAGTAGTGTCGTTTTTATTCATATTTTTCACATTTCCCAGAAGAATATTCTGTAATAAATATTTCACTCTTAACTGAATTTCTTAAATCCATTTTAGTATTGCAAGGATGTACTGCATTTTGCATGTGATTACAAAAAAAAAATGTACGAGGAAACTATTATAACTGGGCTTACACCACTATAAATGTAAATATCTCATATCTGCCGGCGCGTGCGGCTGGAGAGACACGTTGTGAAGTATGCCGCCTTATTATGGGGAAGTGGCGTGAGCGGCCACCAGTCGAACAGAAAGCCACGGAGGAAATGTTTCATGGCTGAGAGGAAGAAGTGTGGAAATAAAGACCGCCTGGCAGGGACCCGATTGTGATGGAAGGAGGGTGAGCGGGGAGTGATGGGCGGGCGGGCGGAAATGAAATTCGAAAGCGGCAGGATTGGGAACGGCGACCGAAAAGAGGGGAGATACAATTAAAATGGCTGGAAGTGGAATGTGCCATGTAAGAGCTCCTCGGAAAAACTCCTGGTTGAAAGTTTCGGAATTAAAAAGTTCCGAATCGATTTGGGACGTTCCGAAGTCGGGCCTGTAATCTATTCGGGACGTCCGAGACTTTCATCTTGGCTTATAGCGCAGGTGGCGGAAAAATGTTCTGAACTTGATACCATAATTTGTGGGATTGAATATTTTATATCATGCAAACATTTACAATAATTTAGCATTCCCTCGTAGCTATGTAAAATTGTAATGAACGGTTGAATCGAAGCGTGTTTTTAAAATGCTGTTTAATTTTGTGAAGAAGCCTGTATGATTTTTAACACCGCATGTCAAACATATGAATAATTTTTGTGAAACAGTTTTGCGCATCTGTATTTTTGTCAAATGTTTTGGATTATCTATTGCACTGTGTCAAATAATTCGTAGAAAATAATTTTTGTAAAATTATATTTCTTGCATGCTAAATAAAAATGAATAGTCTCTTTTCAATACACAAAATTGCTGCCGATTTTATTCAACGCGAATGAACAGAAGAATTTTTTTTCCTCAACCAAACTGGTTTTGGATAGTAGGCTAATAATTAAAAATTTCTGGAATGCTGATATAATATTTTGTTGGGTTTCATAATTTTACAATCAATTTACTATTTTGAGGTTTGCCAGCCGGGGAATGGTATTATTAGTTCATGTGTTAATTACGAGTTAGTTTATATGACAAGTTGTATTTTAGCCAAATTCGTTCACTTCTAGTTACTGTTTCTAGGGTGTTTCCCACAGTTTAATTTAGTTTCATGTTTCTGATTCTGTGGTAATATGTTCATATTAATTTTTAGTTTTTCTATTTCATAGCTTGTAACCATGAAGTGTTACGCAACGTTTTAATCTACAATTTGAAATACTACATATATCTGCTAGTTAATGGCACTTATCTAAATTCCATCACGTGTTTCTGCCTTTGGGTAGGTCCACATTGTTTATGAAAGCATTCCGGGTTGAAGGTTGGGCCGACTGTTCAACTAGCGAGACATTCCCGTCGCTCGTCCGAGTTAATCGTACAGTTTTTTTTTTACATTTATCGCTATTTTATCTTTTTTTCTCGGTGTTTGTGTGCAACACGATGTGGCTACGCCCTAATATTCTCCCGTTATTCAAAATACGTCGTTAATATGTTCATGAATAAATGAAAAGTCAATTTTTTTCAACACGAGCGACCGGTCGATATTTTTTCCATCGCATTCCAGCTCGCTGACGTGTGGTGTTGAGATTTCCGCGTGCGCCAACATTAGCTAAAATGCAAACATGTCTGGTTGGGCGCAACTACATGATTTATTATTTGTGTTTGTGCGAAGTAAGTAGCGGTTGTTTTCCATAGCTTTAAATGCTCCGAAGTAGGCCTGAGTTTTTGTGTTTTGTGGATTGGGTGACGGGAGTGTTGTTCGTGTATAGTGAACTCTATGTACAGTACACTTTTGTAGGAATTTCATTTTATTTCTACTTATTGATTTTATCTACGCGAGAGTGTAAAATTGGTGTCTTGTACGTACAGATTGGAACCACACATGCACATATGCCTATCAAATATTAAAAATAGTTTGAATATTTTAGCACTCCGTTTTACTATAATGTGTGTAAATTACTAGGATACAATTTTACATTCGCATCAGTTTTAATTTTACTCTTTTAAAAAGCTGTTAGAATACTGAACTTTCCTTAGAAGAGATATTTGAAAGTGAAGTAAGAAATTGTGGGGGCTCTGTTTTATTCTTCATCCAGTGGGTATCTTTGTGTTATTTGTTGACATGGACACTGCATTTTAAGTGATTAATACAGTATATTAGTGCCACGTTTATCAAAAATTCAGTATGTTGGTGCCACGTTTCTCAAAATTTCAGTATGTTGGTGCCACGTTTCTCAAAATTTCACTATATTGGTGCTACCTTTCTAAAAAATTCACTATATTGGTGCCACGTTTCTCAAAATTTCACTATACTGGTGCCTCGTTTCTAAAAAATTCACTATACTGGTGCCTCGTTTCTAAAAAAATTCACTATACTGGTGCCTCGTTTCTCAAAAATTCACTATACTGGTGCCTCGTTTCTCAAAAATTCACTATACTGGTGCCTCGTTTCTCAAAAATTCACTATACTGGTGCCTCGTTTCTCAAAAATTCACTATACTGGTGCCTCGTTTCTCAAAAATTCACTATACTGGGCAACGTTTCTCAAAAATTCACTATACTGGTGCCACGTTTCTCAAAAATTCACTATACTGGTGCCACGTTTCTAAAAAATTCACTATACTGGTGCCTCGTTTCTCAAAAATTCACTATACTGGGCCACGTTTCTCAAAAATTCACTATATAGGTACCACGACTCTAAAAAATTAACTCATCATAGCACAAAATATATTTAACGATCATTACTCGTAACGAAACTGTTTAAAATCCTGGTTTTTACGTTCATTTTCTAAATTACATGAATGAAATTTCTAATTATTCTGAGTAGGAATTATTTCAAGGGTAATAAATTTGAAAGCGCAACAGTAGTCTATAGAGTTCATAGCTAGAGATAAGAAACAAGAGGAGGGAGAAAATGTAAACCAGGCATGATTCCCTGGCAGAAAATGGCTACTCTGGGTTGTTGGTTTTGCACGTAAACATAATACTGCTGTTTTCATGATTATGTATTACACAAAAGGCCCTCGTCTATTATTTCTTGTAAACTGTGTTCTCTGTTGATTTTCGCGTATAATAAATATTACCTCTTCATCGCGCAGGTCCATGAAAGCGCATTGTTTACAACCATAATCCCACTTTAGGCAACTTATTTCCTCTTTCAAATATATCCATTGTTTTATCGTTGCAAACACTGTGTTAGTTAAAATTAGCTCTGAGAATATATACGTATAGGAGAATGCCAACCTTTTATTTTTGTTTATTTTTATTTTTAATACGATAACGCACGATTTTTTTTTAAAAAATATAACAATGCTCCGTAATCTTAAATTTAGAAATAGTTCCAAGCATATTTTTAAAACAAAAATTGTGCACAGGTAAGATGTGTCTCGCAAACTCTTTAAATATCACTATTGCCACATAAGTGGTTTCTCAAACTGTACATTTGATAGTTTTTTTGCATGGTTATGCAATTCTATACATGTATTGTACTTATACTTTGACAATAAAATATTTATTAACTAAATCATAATGAAAAACTATCTTCGATTTTTACTAAAGAATATGAAATCTACATTTTGCAATTAAAAATTAAAAAAAAAAAAATTACGGACAAAGTTTTAAAGCTAAATTATATACAGCATACAGGAGTTTTTTTTTTTTACAAAAGTTGCACACAGTCTAAAACTGGCTGGCTTATTGTAAATTGTTTTGCAGTCAGTTATCCTACAGTTTGCCTATCAAGACATATCATTTTCCTGAACAATATTAAAAGGAACTACGTTATAATATTTTTGTGTGTCCAAAATTGGTCCAATTAACGAAGTGATTGTATATAAAACGGTTTAAATGCTTCCGGCATAACCAGTGTTGAATAGTGCTGGGCGAGTTGGTGTTTGTTCCATTACTGTACCTGGCTGCATCTGCACATCAGCCACTGAAGCGCAGTTGTGTATGCGACGACGCATCAAGTAAATCTGCTGTAGGATGCACTACAGATTATTTTAAGTAAGATATTTATAAGTGTCAGTTTAATATATGCTTCCATTGATGTTTATTTAGTGATTAATAATAGAATGCACTATCGATAATTTTCATTAATTAGGATATTTACAAGTGTCACCTTGGTATCTGTTTCCATTGATGCTTATTTAGTGATTAATAATATTATTTATGTTTATTTTTGACAGCCACGGTAATTCGCAGAGAGTTAGGTTGAAATATTTGTTTGTGTGAAGTAGTTACTTGTTTAAAATCCGCCTAAAAACAATTTACCTAAAATAACTCAATAGATGAAGTTTATGTATTTTAGCCAAGCTTACTTGCTTCGATTGTACGGCCTAAGGCAATTGTTTAACTGGATTAAGTTGCTTGGACATATTCCATTGCGAAATAAATGACTGTCAAAATAAAACTAAAATTAAGACAAAAAACATAAAAAAGCAGAGTATGCTTTATTCAACAGGTTGCGTACACAACATAAAATTCTGAAAAAGGAATCGGGTGAGAAAAACCAGGAATAAACAGATAATAATTGAAATAACAAAAATCAAATAAGAAATTTAAGTTAACATGCGACATAACGATGAGACTAAACAAAACACAGTAGTTTTCCAGACGGTCAGATATTTCAAAGATCATGCCATTATTTAGTTGCCATGCTAACAGAGGTTCGTTAAGGTCATTAGGAGAGACCTGAAAAATTCGCGTTTTCATTGGGACATTAGCTAGAATTCCATCAACTGTAAGTTTGAGTCACTTTCGCAATTTGCTTTTGACTTATTTGACACCTCCTGAAAGTCTCTCAGCCAATACTGTAAATGTAACTAATACAGGCATATGTCATTTCAACCACAAGCAGCTAATGAGCACCTGCTGTCTGTTTCAGTTCACACATATTCTTGCAGGTTAGCCTACAGGTTAGTGAATTCGCGAATTTTTCCGGGCTCTAGTCATTAGACAACATTTCTACTGCTTTCAAGACAATTATTATTCTTTCCTAAACGAGAGCTGATGTCGGAAAAAGATTGCAGTTTTGATAGAAATAATTTTACTACGTATTCTAATTTTTCTTAGACAAAAAAATTTTTTGACTTGGCTAATTAGTTCATGAATGGGAATTTCCTTAATTACGCAATGAACTAAATCTGGAACCAGTGTGTAGTTTGTTATGAAAATAATTAGTTAAAATTTAACAAAACTGTTAAAAAGTTTTTATATATCTGCTCTCGTTTAGGATTTAAAAAAAATATATAAACTGTTAAACAGCAGTAGAAATGAAGCGTTGTCGTAGCAATTAATTTTAATGGTTAATTTAAATGATAGAATTTCTAGGCAACCGCTAACTTCCTGTAGCATGAGCTCGAGGCTACAGCAAGTTTTAAAGCTAAATGATAGCCTATACAGTTTACAGAAGATTTTTTTTACGAAAGTTGCACACACTGTAAAACTGGCTGGCTTATTATAGTAATGTAGGCTTATTATAGTAATGTAATTGTTTTGCAGTCAGTTACCCTACCTTTGCACAGCAAGACGCATTATGTTCCGGAACAATATTAAAAGGAACTACGTTATAATATTTTTGTATGTCCAGAATGGGTCCAATTAACGAAGTGGTTGTATATTAGAGTTTTAATGCTGCAGGGATAACCAGTGTGGGATGGTGCTATATATATAAAGGCATCTTTTTCCGGCATCCATAGGGCGAGGAGGGAAGAGGACGCATAGTTCGCGTCTCCTCGTAGGTCTTTTCAAGAGATTTGATAATTTCGAGTCTGTGTCTGCAGTTCAGGTCGGCTGCGATGCCGAAGCCGGGACGAAGAGCAAGAATGTGGCTACGAAGAAGGCCTGAACACGCCAGTATTTTATTAATCGGACGTCCGCGAACTTGGTTTTCACTTTTACACGGACTTAGAATACACATACCCGTGAGTCCCGAGGGAAGCTGGCAGTGTTCCAGCATAAGGTCTCTAGTGTGCCTGGAGGCCCACTCTTCTAGAAGGACTTCCAGACCTGCGCCACGAGGCGTCAGCTACTAAGTCGTCATTTGGTTGAATGAGCACTTTAATGCCCAGCCGAGAAAGGTTTTGATACGTATTGTGAACATACGCCATTCCAATATATCGTCCCTGAAACCATAGCTAGAGATACAGGTTTATCGCGGGAAAATTTGACTGTTTGCTGTGTTCCAGCGTACGCTACGCGTATCAAAAGAATACTGGCTATCGCGTGTACTTAGAGCTGTTGCCCTTTTTGACAGATCCAATAAGAATCCCGCTTTTGTAATATTTGATGTCTGTTACTGGTCTGCAGCTACAGCGTTTTCATGGATTTGTTGGCACAAAAAATCTTCGCGATGAACCATCATCTCTAACCATAGCATAAGGGAAAAAAAAAAAAAAAAAAAGATAAACGAAAAAAATGAACGAACGTGAGTGAAGATATTTTGGTCAGCGCTTAACATTGAGGTCTTTAGCGCTGGTGAGGAATGTCATGATGTGAGTACGGAGCAGCGCCGGAATGACAAGGGCGTGAGAGATCCCCGAGAAAACCCGCCGAACAGCGGTATCGTCCGGCACGATTCCCACATGCGAAAATCCGGGGACCTACCCCGCCGAGAATCGAGCCCGGATCGCCTTGTTGGGAGGCGAATGGTCTGACCCCTCGGCCACCGCAGCCCCGTTCGAAAAATTGAGAAAACGAGCCTAGTTTGGCTGTAATCAACACATCCATAAATCAAAACAACAGAACATGAAACATCTCGAAGAAATTAGTCAATAACAAATAATTAAAAATAAAATAAACTTTTAAAAAGTCGAAAGGCAAAACCAAATAATTATAATAAAAATTTAGAAATATATAAATTTTTCGTTAGTTTTTTTTCCTTCTCATGCTTCATACTAAGACTTTTGGGACGACGTATATCGCAATGGCGTATGTCCACAATATTACAGTACGTTATTCTGTCCCATTGCAAGAAACATTCAAAGACCAAAGACTCCCGAACCTAATGTACCCACAGTAAACCTAGAGAGACAAGAGTTCTTATGCATCTGACAAGTCTTGAGTAATTTTGTAGGTTCATTTTAAGCAATTTCAGAATTTCAATTAATTTATTTGCAGTAAAGCTTAGCGTTTCATTTCGATTTTTTATTAAATTAATTAAGTCTGGCTATTTTATTCTGTATTTATTATTCATTAAATTTAATACATATATGGCATATTATATTCGTGTACAATATTTTCTTTTGCTGATCAGACGTGGCTTTAAATTTGTTTTATTTAGTCACGGAAAATTGCAGTATCTTCTGTATTTAATTTTCATTAAATGTTACTAAGCAAATTTAGTTTTGTTTTGATTTCTTGGAATTGCTATTTTGTGGCAATGCTCTTCGGTTTATGCTGTTTCTGTGATAATTATTTTTTTTTAAGCATAAACAAGAGCAGATACCAAAAATCTGTCTTGCAGTTTTGTTTAAATGGTTTTTGCTGTGAGTTTCATTTCTCAATACAAATAATGATACGGTTTCGACTAAAATGTCAACCAGAAATTCGTTAGTTACATAATTAGTTAAAATCGTAGTAGGCCTATTTACTGCCTTGAAAAAAATCAGCTATCGTGATTTAATTCAAACAACATTTCCAGATAGATTTTTGATATCTGCTCTCGTTTAGGCGTAAAAAATTAATATTGCTAAAAAAAAATTTAAACTAGAGAACATGGCCTTAATTGTTTTGGTGAAGTATACAATGTGTTTAGTTCCTGTGCAGCTAAATATGGTAAGCGAAGCCAGTAAATATGATGAATTTGTTCTCACAATGTTCTAAGCATTGTAGTGGTAAAACCTTTTCTCTCTCTCACACCTTTAGTTCTACACATTTTACGTCATACTGTATGTACCCCGTGCATACACGTGTGGTTACTTTCTTAACCTTGGCCGTGATTTAATTCAACTCGCATTGGAGCGTGTGTTAAAATACGTACAGCGATGTGAAAGATCCAACGAGATGGGAACAATTCGGCTATCACTGCCGGTGAAACATAACGTTACAACTTGCAACTATTAAACCTGTAAATTTTTTAGACTTTTCTGTGCTAAAGTTGCCCATCTCTATTTTATGACCTCGTTTGACTAGGTCAATAAGTAGCGCTACGAGTTCGTCGCGAAACGATTTTTGCATAATTTTACCTCAACGCCTTACGTGCACATCGGCAGCCATGCTTCGGTAGCGTCTCTTTGTTCAGACACTTCTCTAATTTGACTGCATTAGTCAGAATAAGGTTGAGATTTTTCCTGTTTATTGCAATAGGAGCTTACAATTAAAATGTATTGGTTTGTGGACATACGCCATTGCTCATTTTGTTGACAAACTTGTATTGAATTACAAGGTACAAAAAACCCAAAACAAACAGAATGTAATCCCAGAGGAATTCTGTAATTTTTTCTCAATGTTTTATATACACATAAATAAGCAAGAATTCTTAAGATAGAATTCTGTCAAATTTTGATAACACCCAGATACAAGAGACACACGAAGAAAACCAGGTTCCCAATATGAGAAAAACGTAGAAGTAGAAGAAAAACAGTGGACAGTGTACAGCAAACAAAACAAACTAGAGACAACACGAGACAAGTTAAGTCAACGAAAAAAAGCAACGATTCGGAATCGCAACATTTGACTGAATTATATCTTTGGAATTCTTGCTGATTAATAGGGCCACGATTTTGTCGCGAAAAGATTTTTGCCCCACTTTGTTTCAGTGACTCACGTGCACATCGGCAGTTCTGTTTCAAGGTTATTGGCAGCGTGTCAATGTTCAGATACGTTTCTCATTTGACTGCACCAATCAGGATAAGATTATTGTGAGTCTGTACGTCTATAATTTGCCAAGGCCAGTGAGAGTAAAATCATCCAATCACAGACGATGTAGCAGAGCTGCAGGTGTGCTCATGACGCATCGAAACCAAATGTTGCAAAAATCTTTTCGCCATAAAATCGTGACTCTACTGATTAATATATCGATGGCTTAGAATGAAAACCCCGTAACTACAAAATATAAAATATTATAAAATTTGGATGGGAATAACCAAACGTTTTGACATTATTCAAAACATTTATGTTGATAGTAAGAAATAAAATCGCCTTATTTAAATTATGGCATTAGGTAAATTTTAAATTGCTGGTTACTTTTTTTTTTCTAACTATTGGAGACTATGTGAGAGTTGGAGTTACGAGGTTTTCATTCTAAGACATCGATATAGAGACCTGAAAAATTCGCGTTTTCATCTGGGCACATGCTAGAAATTCAACAACGGTAAGTTTGCGTCACTTTCACAATTTGCATTTGACTTATTTGACACTTCCTGGAAGTCTCCGAGCCAATGATAAAAATGTAACTAATGTATACCTGTATCTTTTTAACAGCAAGTAGCTAATAATGGCAGCTGCTGTCTGCTTCAGTTCATAAATATTCTTGCAGGCTAGCCTACATGTCAGCGAACCCGCGAATTTTCCGGTCTCTATTAATATACAATGTAGACAAAAAAACTGACGGAATTCCTCTAGGATTGCCTTCTTCTGTTTTTTTTTTTGTGTTTTTGTCTCTGTTGTGTGTTTTTTGTACTTTGTCATTCAATGCAAGTTAGTCAACAAAACATGAGCAATGGCGTATGTACACAAACCAATAAATTCTAATCAGAATAGGTTACTGTGACAACATACGTCTGTTATTAGCCAGTAGAAGCCCAAGACAAGTGGTAGTAAAAACAACCAACCAATCACTGACCAAGGAGCACAGCTGCGCATGTTCACATAATGTACTGAAACCAAATGGTGCAGTAATAATTTTACCATTAAATTGCGGCTCGACCAATAAGTATTACAATTAGGGATCAAACACTTAAAAAAAAAAAAACATTTTTGCACAAACGTATTTAAATACCGTGCGTGTACATACGAAGTTCTGTTTCGTGGTTAGTGGTTATAATGTTTGTAACTCTTATCGTCTTCTGCTTCCACCCGCAAATCACAGACGTGTGGTATCGTAGTATCCTTATTCTTTACATGTGTTAAAGTGCGATAAACTCAATTTTATATTTTTGTGAAATATTGTTAGTTTTGTAGACGATACTAGTGGGTACATTTTGCTCTTACCAAACAATTTTCTCTCATAGTTTTCTCATAACGGGGTGTCAGTCAAAATTTGTTTGTTAAACTGCCATGCAAATAGTGAAAACCAACTGACTTACTTAAACAAAACAATTCACTGTGAACCTACTTCCCATGAGCTATGCAATAAAACAAAGTAACATTTTGAATTTTAAAAAAATCGCAAAAGTACAGGAAAGAAGTTGAAAATTCAGCAATTTTGTTAAAACATAAAAACAGTTCACGGGATGTTTCCAAGTGTTTTATTACGTAACCCATAGTATGCTATTTCACTGTGAATTATTTCACGTTCGTAAGTCAATTGGTTTTCACTATTTGCATGGCAACAGAACAAGCAAGGGGCCGCGGTGGCTGAATGGTCAAACCATTCACCTCCCACCAAGGCGATCAGGGTTCGATTCCGGCGGGGCCGGACCCCGGATCTCCGCGTGTGGGAATCGTGCCGGACGGTGCCGCTGGTCGGCGGGTTTTCTCGGGGATCTCCCGTTTCCCCCGCCCTTTCATTCAGGCGCTGCTCCATACTCACCTCATGTCGCCCGTCACATCTCGCTCACTTTCTCACTCACAGAACAAGCAAATTTTAACTTTGACGCGCCGTTATGAGAAAACTGCGCCAGCTAAAATTGTATCGTTAGAGGAAACTGCACTCACAAGTATCGTCTACAAAACACTATTTCGTATAAATATAAAATTATAACTTTATCGCACCTGAACACCCTTAAGGCACAGTCGGATGATGGACATCTCTGCACAAATATACGCTGTCAAGAACCATGAAGATATGCTAAAGATGTGCAAGTAAGGCATTGAAAGAAAGTAATGCAAAAATCTTATCGCGGAATTTTTCGAAACCTTAATTACAGAACAGGGCTGAAATGTGTCAAATAACTGTCAACTAATCATGTGAGGTGCTACACACTGCAGTTCTTATTTTTTAAGAGCACTATGTTGCCACAAACCGTTGTTGCGGTTTTTTTAACTGTCTCAAAGGTAAAGCTGGATTCACAACCACTTTTAAAGTACGTACGAACACACGCACGTACATTAGGTATTAGATATTGGATTCACAACATTATTTAATCTAGACATGCGCGAACATTTTTTATGTTATAACAAAATGTCGTTAATAATTAATCGTACTTTATTTTTATTTTGTCGAATCGAATTAAATAATTTATGACCACAAAATTAGTTATTTCTGAATATAAATTTATATTTGAGTATTACGTTTGCGCATGCTGCATTCACAACCACCACTTAGCGTACGTACGTACGAAATAGAAAGTTAATTAACTCTGTTACGTACGTGCGTACATACGCATGCTACGCGAGGATGTGAATGCTAGCGTACACACTCAGTGTTTCTACTTTTACACGTACGTAAGCGTGTACGCTAAGTGGTGGTTGTGAATCCAGCTTAAGGGCGCCGCCTACCCGCGCGTGAGAGACTCAAAAGCAACGGAGCAGCAAGGTCGACCTTGAAGCGCGCATCAAATGCCGCGTCGACTCAACTAGCCAAGCTCTGAACTAGCGTGAAAGGTTCCCGCCGAACGGTGTTTACTGTGAGACATTAAGCAAGCGGTGACAATATAATTTTATTGGTGGAAAGTCTGCAACTAAGTTCAGTGCAGTCGCAATCTGAGTTTCACATACATCCGGGTAGTACATTTTGAAGTACGGCAGTCTGAAACGTCCGTTTTTTTTTTTTTGCAATGTTGGAGGGCTTACAAACAGTGTTTTTATGGAGCGTGGCGTCTTGACAATGAGGTTCCGACCTTGTCTGGAGTTTGTTCTCTTTTCGTACGTTGGCACAATGGACACACGTGCAATATTTTCGTAGAAAAAACCTGTTTACGAACACACTGCAACGCATTTGAAGCGTTGGGTAGGCGGCCGCCTTAAGTCTAGTACTTTTGGTGCGCATGGTTAAAAGTAGCTTTTTCGGCGAAGGTGGGGCCGCGGTGCCGCCGAGAGGTCAAACCTCTCGCCTCCCACCACGGCGATCCGGGTTCGATTCCCGGTGGTGTCGGTCCCCGGATTTTCGCATGTTTGAATCGTGCCTGACGATGCCGCTGTTCGGCGGGTTTTCTCGGGGATCTCCCGTTTCCCCCCGCCCGTTCACTCGGGCACTGCTCCACACTCATATCCCTCAGCAGTGCTTAAGAACACGCTGTTAAGCGCTGAACAAAATCTCTCTCACGCACTCATTCGGCGAAGGTGGGTTTTCGTTTTGACCCATAATTAGGGACTGGAAAACTTCGCGAATTCGATGACCTGTAGGCTAGAATTCATTGTACTATGCAGTCAAGCCCCGTCTATTTGATCATTGTCTGCTGTTCCACTGAGTAGCAGCTAGTGGACAAATAGACGGGGCTTGAGTATGCATAGTACAGTGGATTCTAGCCGCAGGTAATTGAATTCGCGAAATTTTCCAGTCCCTAGCCATAATTAGAGGCAAGATTATTTCGCGTATTGGTTTTAAGTCAGGTCGAATGCCAATAATGTATACTTCACTACACCTGCTGTATAATTAGACGACACCTGTTTCAACACATCTTTGACGACTGCAAGCCAGTGATAAATAAGGAAACAAGTCGTGGTGGTAACACGTGTTACGGTTAGAAGCCAATAGATATTTAACTTTGGCCAGTGTGTGTAGGCCTATAGGTTTGAGAAGTCTAGGCTGTTACCAGATTAATACGCGAAATACTCGTGCCTCTACCCATAATACGTAAGCGGCGAAATTGTGAGATAATTTCACAATTTATCAGTGAGTTACCTGGAAGATCTATTGTTAATTTGGGAGATAATACAAAAATAAAGGGCCCGTCTGCTTGCGCCTATTTTGCGCGGCCTGGACTTGGAAACGCACAAGCGGTAAGGCCGAATTTTCTTACTTACTACATACCTTGTCGCCTCTACGCACGGTGTTCTCAACAGACGTGAATCGATAAAACTGTATTTAATCAACCATTTACTACGAGACAACTGGTGTTTTTATACTTTAAAGAAAACATTGGAGGCTCGAGGGTTGTTGGCAGGTAGGGCACAAGTTGCCGAGAAGGCAAGAACTGTACACTCGTGTGAATGCGCCGCCGTGTACCAATGAGCATGAAGTATCTACTGGCCTTTTAATATGTTTGGACCAGTCAGTAATGAGCGGCACCTGCATACCAGCGTGTCAGTGGCTGTAGCGTCAACTAGCGGACAACACTATTATGTTTTCTGCAACTTGTGCTCTCCCTGGCTGCCACTGAAAGAAAATTTGTAACTCAGCACAAGGGAAGCTGTATTTTACCAGAAAAAAGTTTTCTGCGAAACTTTACCGTTTACGTTGTAAACTTGTTTGTTTATTAAATAGTCTTAATTAATATTATTAAACCCTTTACTACCTACTCAGGGGCAAATGTGACCCTTGGTATTACGGAACGAAACAAAATCACAGGTTTTTCGTTCCGCAAGCTAACAAACTGTAAATAAACCAAGATAGCTGTGAGGAACTATTCGTTTCGAGAGTTGGATATAAACGATGGCGCGGAGTAATATTTATTTCGCACTATACGCGCAAAATTATATCATTTGTCATAAACACGGTGCTGTAAATGCACTACTATACACTTCTGCAACACTATCGAAGGTTACTCACGTCTCGCAATAGGAACCTTAGTCAAACGCCGAAGGAAGTGAGATAGGGTTATGGCTGAGAAGGGTAGGGGATTAAGGGAGGGAAGGAGTCGTCAGGAGGAAGGATAAATTTTTTGTTACTATTACAGTTCCCAGCGAATCGACGTTGTAAATTCACAGTAGCTTTATTCGCGTATCGCAGTACGTTACGTTCCCGTCTTGATGGAGGTGGGTTGCTCGCTCACGGAACACAAGAGGGTTGGGGGGGGGGGCTTCTTATCCCCTTTCCCTTCTTGACAACTCGGGCCAATTTTCGACGTTACCGAAATAAATCGTGCGGCAATGTTCTACCTTATTTGCTCTGCTCTCGGGCAAGAAGAATACATTTGAAGAGAGAAGGCGACACACTTTATCCCGCGCTCCACTTTTAATCTTAGTTGAAGCAGCCGTTGTGTTCTTCCTCCCCTCCCGTGTTTATTTGTCGCTGTTGCCGAGTTCCGACTAGGAAGTAGGCTGCGTGCAGGGGGTGGAGAAGGGGAGCTTCGCGAGGAGAATTGACTCGATATGTTAGGTCCGCGGACTGCAGAGTGAGGAATTTGGATTTCTTCTTCTTAAACTTGTACCCAGGGCGTATCCCTCACGTACGTCGGCTGCGCGGGGGCGGGAGCGTCGCATTTCAAGGCGGCGTCGCGGCTGCTGGGAGGAGCACGTTTACGGCAGTCGAATCACGTTTCCCCATCTCCTTACATCCGCACTCCCCCTGCAGTCCCTCCAGGGAAAAGCGGGTGAGATAGGGAAGAAAAAAAACTGACGCAGGGCAGGAGGGGGTGCTAGGACGCTGGGGAAAACAAAGGACGCGATGGAGATTCAAAGAGAGGCAATGGCCAGGGGTGGAGAGGGAAGAAAAAGGCAATTTAACAGTCTTTAAAAGGAGGACCAAAAGAGTGTCATCAAACCCTTGGCCATCTCGCCCGGTCTTCCGGGAACTGGTCCACGGAAACTTATGTAAACCCTCGCAGCACAGAGAAAACACGTTCATTATTGTTTGCCCTTCCTTAGTTCTCCCCAACTATAGTAGATACTTTAGATTCCGTTAGATCTTTGTTACTTCTCGTCTTACTTTACAACTACATAGAGACCTTTGGGTTCCTATTCACTTAAATTCGAAATAAGTTGAAAACCATATTGTATTTTGTAGTTACTATTCGTTCTCGTAATATTTTTTGTCAGAAAATCATACCACAAATAATTGTATTACTGTCCTGGTAAAAAAAAAAAAAAAAAAAAGCGTACGTGTTTTCATTGTATGGGTCACCTTGATTTATAGGGTAGGACTTCAAATTCTTATGTTCCTTTTGTATACACATCTCTAATAGGCCTATTGGTGCCAAGGGTATTTTATTTGAGCCAACAATATAGAAGTTACTACATCAATACAGCCAGTTGGAAGATCTTTAAAAATAATTTTCGCATTTTTTGATTGTAACGAAGGCTATGGTTGAAAACATGACATAAAATAATGAGCAAGTATTAATTGCAAGATGCATAAACAATGCGCCGCTAGTATTTACATTAAAAAATTTAATTAAACGGAAACTCACACCCCTTTTCCTTAAAAATATCCAATACTGTATGTATTTTATAGGTTAAAGCAAAATTGCGGTTATTGAATGAATTACAAATGGCGTCATGAGAATAACAACATTTTCTGTGATAGGTAAAACTTACGATTTCCACTGCCGAACATAGGCTGCATTAACAGTTCAATCGTATATGTCCCGGTTTAAACTAATGTGATGGGGGAAATCGTGTAAGTTGTACTGCCTAAGTATTTAATTGTGTAAATTCCGTTAATCATATCGCCTCGCGAATTCTAGACCTATACATATTCAATGCTTTAGCTGCGGAACAATGCAGTTGCTTTTGTTTACACTACGCGCCAATGAAGAGTGAAAGCAGTGCGTGCATGTCTACAGTAATAATATCATTGCATGTCGTGTACTCGGAACACAATGAGCGTGGTCCTAACCTGGGAGTGCGCAGGTACTAAGGCTGATTATATCAGGTTCACGTCATGCTTCATAGCTGTGTTCATGTCTTTCAAGTGACAAGTCTTCCCTCGAGGGCTGCTCTGAAGTGACAACTCTCTCACCTCACGCGCTGTCAACTTACACTCCTCCCTCTCCACTTCCATCACCGTTCACCATTTTGTCCATGTCTCGCGGGACAGTAAGGTAAGAAAACACACCGTCAGCATAAAACAAAGAACGAGGCTAACTACACGTCAGTCTTCCGCCTATTCCTGGGCGACTCCTCTCCACAATCATACGAGCGCGCTTACATCAAACTTCTCCTGCTGTATGCGCCTATAGGCTGTTCGAGATAACGTGAGCACTATTGAAGATCGTTCTGTCTGAAAGTTAAAACCACTGCGTATTCCCGCCTTCTAGCAGAGTCAGAATGTGGGTGGGAGAAGGCCTGAGTGAAGGTTGGGCTGGCTGCTCGAACGGCGAGACAGACCTGTCGCCCTCTCGTACTGCTCGCGACAATAATTTAAAACATTGTCATATTGGCCTCAGCCGTTAACGTTTGAGTACAGAACAATATGTAAGCTTTAAAAGAGTACTATATTACAGTAAAAAAAGTAACAGAAGAAAGGAATCCAGTATCCAGAGCTACAAAATTGCTCAGTTTCGCTAACTACCTAGAACAATAGTCCTCTCCCCATGTACACAAAGGCACGCGGTGGCCGAATGGTCAGACCATTCGACTTCCACCAAGGCGATGCAGGTTCTATTCCCGGTCCCCAACTTTTCGCGGGTTTTCTCGGGTATCTTTCGTTTTTCCCGTCTTTCCATTCCGGCTTTGCTCCACACTCACCTCAAGCCCCCCTCCCCTTCACACTAGAGCTCAAAACCTTGATGTAAAGCGTTGACCAAAATCTATGTACACTAAATTGCGTAAATGAGGTGCACTTCATGAGGCGTGGAATTTTAGATATTATTGGGATTTGGGGGGGGGGGGGGTTAGGAAAAGTAACAGGAAAGGAATGCAATAACACTCTTAAACGACAGACAAAACCGCTATTTTTTTGTAGTTGAACACCTTATTGACCGCTTTTATTCAAAACCATTCAATTTTATTGCCAGAAGCACTCAAACAAATTATCAATGAGTAGTATGGACACGGTATGCAAGTTTTAACTTGAAACTGGAAAATCAATTTATTATTTTAATTGCTTTTGTCTAATCCAACAGTATGGCCTTTGCCTGGTATTCTGCAGTAAAACTTATTTAGTCTTGCAAACATTTTTCAGTAAAATCTTGTACGTACAAACAAGTAAGAAACTTTATTGTCCACTTTAGTACCCACATCCATTTATAGAAACGATGTAGCGCCTAGGTAATACCTATGTAATGTTTTGACAAATTTTGTACTAGACCTGAGTTTTTGTTTCATTACATCATCATGATCTGTGAGCTTGATTTTCTATGATGGAGGTGCAAGTTATACACAGCTCACATCAGAAGCAAGGTTTACTAAAGCGTTTCAAAAAAGGGAAGGAACTTGACAGTGCTGTACACTGGGCCTCGTTTTGTACAGTTTCAAATAATGTGTTATATTTAGGTAGGATGATTTATCGCGGGAAAACTTGACTGTTTGCTGGATTTCAACACACGTGAAGTTTTCCAGAGGATGACTGGCTTCCGTTTTTATGTGGAGCTGTTGCCCTATTTGACTGATCCAATAAGAATCCCAGTATTGTAATATTTGATGCCTGTTATTGGTTTGCAGACAGCTACGTTGTGTCAGACGTACATCACCTATTCATACGTGTTGTAATTAACTACAGCGTTTTTAAGGGTACACTGTAAAAAAAAACTTCCTAAAATGTTTAGAAAGTTTTTATCCCAGACGCAGTATGGGACAGTTTCCATACTTCCGTCTTGTAAATACGCAAACCTTTACAGTTCTTACAATACAAGTCTGGTAACATTCGTATGCATTTGATTGTTTTATAAAATAGGTTAGGAGTGTTACCATGGATGTCTGGGAAACTATTCTACCATACCTACTTTCTTAGCGCTCCTATACGTACGGCTGGTAAATTTACAAACTATTTTATATAGTGTATGTTGGCACAAAACATTTTCGCGATATATCATCCTCTCTAGTTATGTTGTTATGCAACATGTAATGACTGAAGAGTTTATAAAACTAAAATTTGAAATCCAGAATAGAAAAACCTTGACCTCATACACAATTTAAACACAGTTTTTCATTTACAGGCACTAATCTTCTAACAGAACGACTAATATATTTAGCATAACGCCGGAATTAAATGCACAAAATTTTGGTGTTAGAAATATTTTATCACAAATCATCTCTTAAGAACAAATTATTTCTCATTAAATCAAAGACGTTATAAAAGAACTATAACTATTACGCTGCTGTTTTGTTTTACGACCAAATTTAATGCTGACGTATTGCAAGCGAAGATAGGGAATTGTGTACTTCAGCAGGGGCGGGGGAACTATTTTTTCCCAACAAAAAACCTTGGTATAGGACATAGCATAGGCTATTATCGGCTGCAATATGGCACCGTTTAATATAGTCACATAGAGATAGTCCGCCTGCATTGGTCTTGTACCTCTTGTTCATGAAAGTGGCAAACCATCAATCTTTGATTGCGATTTCTTTGGCGCTTACCTCTAAAACTGTGTTCACTTCAATTACTTGTTCTGTATTAATTAACAGGACGCCCTCATAAATTAAAGTATAGGGGATTTGCAGGGACTACATCAACCCAGAGCAAGTGGTGGCCCATGCATTTGTCGTACAACTGTCATATGGCAATTACTGTACACCAGAAGCATACACGTTTATTCTTTTAGAAGACTGATCGGTGTAATTGAAACTTTTTTTAAAATAAATGTACAAATTTGTATCCATCGTGTTTCTATATTTGAAACTTTTCAATTGTATAACTGTGAATAATAATAAAAACAAGCTAAGTCTGCAAAATCAATATATTCGTATATTATTTTGAATAACTCCAGTAAAATGTGAAAGTTCTGATAGAAATTTACTTGTTAAATGTTTTGTTTATGTTTGATTCAATGTCAGTTGATATTATTGGACTTAAAATTGAATCAGAGGTTCCCAGTCTATAATCTACTGGTTAATTTTCCTTTGTATTGTGGGCTGTATGGTATGTCAGTCAAAATATAAAGTAAACTATTCTGTACATGTGGTATATAATGAGCACGTTAAGTTCATATAAAACCAAAAATATCAACTGACTTTGAGTTAAAACATATACCAAGTTTAACAAATAAATGTCCTTAAATGTGCGTCAAATGTAGGTACTGAGCAACGACTAGGTATGTTTAGTTACAATTAGAGACATGAACTTTTCGCGAAAAGAAATTTGCCTCACTTTGTGTCAGTGACTTGTGTGCACGTCTGCAGACTTGCTTCACGGTCAAAGATTGGATGTTTTGACATTCGTGTGTCGTGGGGTTTTACACGCAAATCACAGACGTGTGGTGTTACAGTAACCTTATTGTGATTGGTACAGTCAAATTAGAAACGTCACAGTTCAAAGGCACGCTGCCAATATATGTGAAGCAGAACTGCAGACGTGCACATAAGGCACTGGAACAAAGTGGGGCAAAATTCTTTTCGCGAAAAGTTCATGTCTCTATTTACAATTTGCTGTGGTAGTATAATGCTGTCACAACTTTTTTGACGTGACAACGTCTTATAATTCGATAGAGCCGGCTGCACGCACGAAAAAACATGACTCATGCGGCGTTACCTCGCTCTGAGGCGTTCCATGTAAGGCTTGAAGTGCAAGCGAGAGCGCGGAACGAGCGACAAAGAAGTACAATCGGCCTTTGCGTTCGGCAGCGTTCGACATCCGTCTCTCTCCTACTTG
>PNEQ01058782.1:0-38299 GCA_003012365.1 Medauroidea extradentata | reverse complement strand
TGCCTCTGTTTCCTCAAGTCTCTCATTAGTTTCTTGTCCATACTCACGGATTTTATTTTCTACTTCCGATTCGATTTCGTTCCGTGCCACAACAATTTCCTGTTTTAAAGTATTCTTAATTTCGTCACGAAAATTACTCTGGCTTTCTCGAACGGCCACTATCTCGTTTAGCAATGTTATTTGTACCGTGGTGACTTCTAGCTGTAGATTGTCTTGGACAAGTGCAATCTCGGTTCGTAAATCAGTCTGTATATTCGTAACTTCGTCTCTTATGGACGCTAAGTCCCTAGTTGCATCGCCCTGCACAGACGCTAAATCTCTCTTTACTTCCTCCTTCACTGATGCTATATCTCTCGCTAAATCCCTCGTTACTTCCTCCTTCACTGATGCTAAATCCCTCGTTACTTCCTCCTTCACTGATGCTATGTCTTGGCATATGCTTTCTAGCACACGCATCAGAGCTTGGTTATCAATATCCATGTTCGGGTGAGACGTTTTGCTAGTGCGGTCATCTGCTTGTTTACCTAACGCTGTCGAACTCTCGCCTTCGTTAGCGCCACCAACGATAACCTGTTCGATTACTTCGTAAACGTGCTGATCGATGATACTCTGTTCCTTAGACATTTTCAACACAATTCCGTATCGTCAATATGTGTAACTGCGTCAAGCAAACCTCTATGGTCAATGTTCCGAGCAACTAATTTTCCCTATTTTCGTGCGGTCTTATAATGTCTTTGGTTTCGGCACGCTAAATGTTTAATGCTATGCACATATAACCTGTGTTGTGTCAGAATAATTACGAGACAGGATATGATCTCGTTCAGCCCCACGTTGGGCGCCAGTTCTGTAGTGTACTTTCTTAGGATACCTGTGTTATTCCAACTCCCACCGTCAAGTATTTATAAATAAAGGGCTCCGGCTAGCTGGACGGTGTAAGGAGTAGTATCCGCAACAGAATTAAATATAAACATAGTACTAGTGTTGTAGTATAAGTTGGTGAATCGTATATTAAGACACAACACTATCGAAGTCCTACAGCGTAACTTAAGGTTCAAACTACTTTGGAAAAAAAGCATGTAAAAGCAGAACATAGCGTTTAATATTTCCATGGACATATAATTAAATTCGGTGTGAGACGCTAAAATAATTTGAAATTTAAAACTGTAATTAGGTTAAGAACTATACCACAAACATCGGTAAGCCGCCTGTCCAAATACCATTGGCCTACAAACTAATTTAATCACAACAGTTCTCCATTCTACCACCAATCTTGACTGACATTTTAGTGTCCAAGTTGCTACGGTGAAGTTTCAGTAAAGGTGATTAGATTGCAGCTACGGCTAAAATATAAGATTATACCAGATGTAACGGCCTCTTCTCCATAATAGTACACGCTCAGAAGTGAAGTTGGTTCCTGACATCTTCTTCCAGGTATGCATAACCATACATACACAATTATTCGGTCTCCTTCCTCGAACAGGCGTGAATTTCTTACCACTTACTTTTTTACCGCTGCTGACATATATCACAAGCTTCCATTCCCCTCATCCAAAGTCAAACAACCCAAAACAATACACTACTACTGAAAAATAACATTAACATTCTCTCTGGAACAGCTCACACCATATTACCAATACTACACACAAAATATTTTTACATGCACATTGAATTTACATAGAGTTAATTTACTTATTCAGTTTGTTAATTACTTAGTTTATTTTATACTAAAATGATTTTCTGTAGGTTCACTAACGTCCAAACGTTATGCTACATTGTTTTAGTACAGTATTTAAAACAATTAAAAGGAATACTTACAATGAACGTTACAGATACAAATATTTCAAACATACCCTGTAGCCTACTTGCGTACATTTTGATAGATGTAAAGAAGTGATGTTGTGGTGTAATTAGAATGTATACAGGATAATTCAAAGTTTGTTTTACAACACTGTGGAACTAGTTGCAAATGACCAGTGGAATAGTAAGTGCTTATAACCGCGTGGTAGGAAATTAATCGTTACATAACTACAGGGCTTGAAAGACTGTTGGTTTGCTACATGCCGTACATGTTCCAATGACACGTCCAGAACAGTCCGTTTCAAACTGGATTTGCGCGATTTTCTCAGTGCCACATTTAGACACTTGGGTTGGTTTGGGTGGGGCACTACTGTGGCCGCCACGTACCTTTGACTTCAACAAGGAATACTTTATTTTCTCTACGGGTACATTAAGTCACTGTTATACGAGACTCTCATGTATTCGCTCGCATCTTCTATACCGCTGCTCAAGATTACAAACATACAACTGAGGACAGCATGCTCAGTCGTTGTCGATTGCCTACCCTTCATGGTGGCTGCTATATTGAACAGTATCTATAGCTTTGCAAACAACTGATAACACATTTTAAGAGCACCGCCTTCCTCCCGCTTAAAATGCGTTGCAGTTTGTTCGTCAATACGTTTTTTCCGAGACTGTCAACGTGACAATGTACGAAAAGAAAATACACTTCAAACGATGGAGGAAAGGTAGTTTCAAATCATCACGTCAATTAGGAAAATAATTTCGGAACCCTTAAAAAATGGCTAGAACGAGTTTTTCAACCAGTTATATCTCAAAAACTACTCATGGGATTTGTGTGAAACTACTTTAGACATGCAATGAGCTCAGCCAGGAAAGTGATTAACGATACCACTGCACGCCGTTTCAATGACTTGCGGTAGAGGTGATACCACACCAGATGAGCCGGTCAACATAGCCCTTATCGCCGTCGTTCACTCATAAACACTGCCAGTAGGCTCACCGCATTTGACGTTTATTGCGGGTTTCTCACCGTCATACATTTCTGTAGTACTGTTTAGCTGCGGTAGTATAGACAAATGGTGAATAAATCCGTGAAGAAATGACTTTGCCAACATGGAGATATGTAAAACTAGGAACGGCAGGGTTGTCAACAAAGGAAGAGGAGAAAATGGTAGACATTTGTCGCAGACCATTAAGTCTAGCGGACTCTAGAAGCTCATAGTTAAGGGTGGAATATTACTTTAAATATTTGTATTTGTTGAAACCAAGATGACAAGTAAAAATCAATATTCATGTCCGACATCCTCAACCGGTCAAAGATAAATATTTCACTTTATTCCACTTCCAAGTCACATTGATACCTATATAAAATACATGACCGTGTAAGAAATGTTTGCGGCAGCATTTACATTGCAATAAAAATCTCGTTTTGTTTCATCGTTGCCATTTACGGTATGCTACGACACACGCGTAACAAGTAGTTTTGAGACTGGAACATTTTTTTTTTTGTCGTACGTCGGATTATTATATATGTATACCAATCGCTATATCGGTGTAATATACAACCCTCTGGGGGCCGGATTTTGGATTTATCTTGATTTTGGGGGAGGGGCGGGGCGATGGTCCTTAGTCACTCCCGCTGTTTACTGTATTAAGATTATACTATCCCTTTGATGTACACAATGTGTTTTCAAACAGTAATTTTTTAGTTTATAAATAAACCATGTTTCCTTGTTAAACCAATTAAAAATAACTGTTTCTTAATATTTGGACGCTAAATTTGCATTTGCATTACTTGTCAAATGTAATTCGCTAACCACAAGAGAAATAATTAGTATAAAACATCAGAGGTATGCTGGAATCTTGGGTATATAGCAAAGATTTCCGAGTCACGCTTTTATGTTTAAATAAGTTGTTACCGTTCTGTAAACAACAGTTTTAACACTGCGCTAGTATTAAGTAACTGCCTTGTACACGTATAATTTTTGCTGTTTACGTAAATTAAACTAGCGTTGTTTTTAATCTTCCTAGTTGTTTGGTGAGTAAGAAAGACAATAGTAATTAAACTATAGGACTTAACGTTAACTTCGTAATGAGGAATACTAAACAAAGCAAACATAAATGTCACGAATTTCTGTGCCAGATTTTATTTATTTGATCATGTAATATTAAACTTTACGCATGTTTAAAATACGTTATTTGAAACTTCTGTGCAATATGAAACTTTAAAGTCTTTATAGTAACTACCAATAGGTGTAGTATTTTTTGGTAATTGTAACTCTATAGTTAAGGCCGTGCTCCTGGTTTCTACTATATTTACAACTGCAATTTTTTATGCTTAGACGAGAGCAGATATAACTAAATCTGTTTGGCTATTTTGTTTAAAATTGGGTTTTGCCGTTGTAGCTAATTGTTTTCAAAACAACAAATTATATGTTTTCGAATAAAAAGGAAACTAACAAGAATTGCGTTAGTTTTACATACGTAGCTAAAACCATACTATTAACTGCCGTGAAAAAAATCTGCTAATATGAAGAAGACGAATTTAAACATAACTGCCAAACGTATTTTCGAAATATTCTCTCGTTTAGGTGTAAATATTAATATCCATTACTTGCTATAAATACGAGAGCATGGCCTTAAGTCAATGCTCTACAGTAAAAAGAAACTCTTACATCGAATAACAGGCAGTATAGTAAAGCCTGGAAAATGTTGAATAATAAGATATATTGTGCAGGGCGCAACGCAACAGTTTCTAATGTTTGATGAAACTAATGGGCAGTGCGAAAAAATAATGCCAGCAACAACAGTCATAAGGACTGTTTCCTTAAACAAACAACTTGCGCGGAATGTTACAATTTTATTAGGAGCCGCGAAAACGCAGTGCAGATATACGGGACTTACATGACGTACAAAATTTTTAATATTTTTGACACGTAAGTTTGTAATATGGGAGAAACTTAGTAAAAAAACTCATCTGAGGTAACTTTAGAAAAGCCTAGACAAACGTGTGCATATATTCAATCTCGTAGCATGTCGCTAGCGTATTTGTCACTCCTGCACGCCGGATGTGGGATGCCCATTACATTAGAGTTATTGTCTACTAGCTGTCCCTTTGCGGCTTCGCCCGCGTGTACTATAGAAAAGAGTAACTAACTTTTAGTTACGTGTTAATTGATGGTGATACTATATTCTATATTATACTATATTCACTGTTTATTTTTAAAACATAAAATACAAACATATATGTCCAGTCCACTGCGCTAAGCGTACTTTTTTAATTCATCTTTATTTCTCTATAAAACAGCTGCCCGGCTGCGGCTTCCACCGCAAAAAAGCTGCCCGGCATTTAACATCTAGCGTACTCAATAACAGTGTAAAGAGCGCGCGCAATACGCTAGTATGATGTCATAGTAATTCCCATCGCAAAGTCTTGCAAGGGATACGAACCCGTAACCCCACCCCTCCCACACCCCAAACTTTATACAATACCTTAGTGAATGCTTAAGGCCTCGATCACAGGAACATACCTACATTGTTTAAACAACAATAGCAATAAAGCTCAAATTGACTACTGTTTTTAGGGGTTTTTTCGGCAATTATTCGAATTTTTCTCGCCGTAAAAACCATCTTTGAACTTCAACGAACATAAAAAAAAAAAAAAAAAAAAGAATTGGCCAAATTGGCCCAGGCGTTGAGTTATGCGCTTACCAACACATTTTGCGATTCATTTTTATATTATAGATTTGTACGTCAGTCGTTTGAGCGAAATTCCAAAATTGAAACTAGTTAATACAACACTCTACAACTGCTAAAATCTAATGTTATATCTTAAATGTTTCAAGTAGTTTGTTGGATTATTAATTAATCAGTTGCAACTGTTTCCATATAGAATTGCCATGTACAGTTCGGTGCTAATAGCTCTTAAAACGTTTTATGAGTAGCTGGTACCTGCAAATTCGTTTGGGGGGTTTTCAATTAATTTTAATAATATTTCTAAAACAAAAAGTTTACAAAAAGTGCTAAATTAGGCAAAATTATGATAAGAGTCATTAATGTCTGTTTTAGAAACATTTTGAAAAGAATTTTTTTTTTTTTTCACAAAACTTTTTTGGGTATCCCGTTCTTCCGCTGTACCCCGGTTTGCCTCCCACCTCCCCCAAAGTATAATTTGCTTTGGTAGAAACATTTTCTGGAACACGCACTAATCTTTAAGGTTATTTGTTCGCAATTTTTTTGGTATATTCTACTTTTGGGCCACTACCTCGTTTTACCTTCCCCTGTAAATTTTTTTTGTAGAACTCTTTGTAGATGCACGCAAAACTTACAAAAATTAATCGTGATCAGATTACAGGTATAGAACCGCTAAGAAAAATAACAAATAATATTTTTTTTATATATAAGCTGAGTCCGCCTGAGGCATTCCCTGCGTGCTTTACTGGTAACAGCGAATATTTACTTAATTGATTAGCATCTTTGTACTCCATTTTAATAGCTCGGCCGTAAAGTTTTATGATAACCACGCTGCAGGTCGATATTACTCTGCAGATAGCTAAGTACCTGTAGCTGCCTATGTGTCTATCCCTGTCAAACAACTGTCCCGAGCCTTATTTATAGCCATAGCAAAACAGGCATTGCATATGAGAGAATATTCGGATGGTACAAGTAGTACACGTGGTATGATGACTCTTTTACCTCGGCCACGACCATTGATGACTGTGCCTTCAACACGTACAATTGAAAGTTAATTGAAAAAAAAAAAAAATTCAGTGACTGTGCTAACTTTCCTGTAAATTACTTATCTTGTCTGCTTTGAAATGTCTACAAAGTCTACGTCCTCCCTTAATATTTTACAGTTATTTTCTCAGTATAAAAGTTGAGAGAGTTATTTTTCGTATTCACATAAACATTATCCTGAAGAAGAAAAAAAGTTAATTTCTCAAAAGGTACATATCCTAGAGTAACTGAAAACCAATGTTGTGCCTTTTCAACACATTTAGTGACTAAATTTTGCAAAATCATACTATCGCATGTAAAACATTTGGAAAAATATTTAACTGAGGTGAAAATAACGACGATAAACCATTCAGTCAAAGCGTAATCGACGTTTCATTAAAATCATATTTCATTCGTTCACAGCCCTAAGAGATCGGATGTACAAAAGTTCTGAAATATGTTTACAGGCATTCACGTAGTCATCATCATAAAAGGAAGAGCAACTCTATATCTCGACGGGTTCGGCAGAACGCGTGGATTTATCTAAAACACATGACATGTATTTTCAACTTTTAGAGCTAGACTTTCGAAAAAAAAACTACTTCATAGACAGTTAAGGCTAATTAATGTATGGGCTTCATGTTTCAGTGGAAACCGTGATGATAGCCCGGTGAGTTTGAGATATATAGACGATTAATTGAAAACGTCTTTCACGGCGTTTCATAGCTTTTCACTCCCTTAGATATCATATTTAGTAAATTAGAAAAAAAAAGTATATATTTCAGTTATTTATGTAAGCATTTATATTAAATGAAAATCGCGCCGATGTCTAAAAGTTTAGTGGGGTCTATATGCAGGGTGTCCCAGGACGGAGTGCGTTAATTTTGTGTGATGATAGATCGTAAAAAAAAAAGTCGAAAATGTCTTGGAAATTTTGTTCTAAAGTGAATATTGAGGAAGTATTGATACCTTAAAAATCGGCTTGAAAAAGAATATTTATTTTAATAAATCAAAAACTAATTGACAGAAACTAATGAAATTTGGAACAGTGCCGAAACATTGAAGGATATTTATCCTAATAATATTACTTTCGTAATACTACCACTCCTTCATTATTTAAACGGGGTACATGTGCACGTTTATGCCTATAAATCGTAAAGATTGTACAAAAATACACGTTTGACAGCAATAATGGAAGAAGCGACGGCGACAAACAAAAAGGTCATCTTGCCAGAACTCGCTTACGTTAGTGGTTTTAGAGAAAATCGCATGTCAAATTATGGCATGTATTCCGACGCCTGAAACATATGCAATGCCGTGTAACTAAGTGTAACCAAGTACAGTTGAATTGTATGGTTACAGAAACTGTGGTAGTAAACAAAACCACACATGTTAACTGCAATGCTCACCAGACAACAAAACCTTACATCCAAATCACCTTACGAAAAACTGAACATGAGTCACTCTGATCGAATGAGTGTCGTAAATAATATTAATGATGATAAAAAAAAGTGTTACTTGGTAGACAGGGAATAGTGTGTCACTAGTAAAAACACTGACTTATTAATGCAATTACGTTGAATGTAACTGGCAAGAAACCATCATATTGTTTTAATTGCTTTAAATAACGTAACATATTGGACAGAAATTATGTAAAAATGCAAGAATTGTAAAATAGTGTTAATAAGACATACACAAAAACGTCGATACATATGAAAAAGAAGACGACGTTTTCAATACAAATCAGTTAAAATTACGTATGTGCATACCATTAAAATGTTAATACAACTATTGCGCAGTCACAGTGTGTAGTTGACGTATGTGGTGATGGATACATCGAAATGCTATCTGACAGTTGCCTGTCGGCTTGTGTACCTACAGGCAAACAGATCGATATGGTGAACACCATCATAGTGTCGCGTTTGACCATCTGACCGATGACTTGTTTGGAATTGCTGCATGCAAAGATAAGACGTGCCAGTGACAGGCACATAGCCATGCAGGAGTGGAGTAACGAAGAACTGAGCGACGTACTGTTAACATATGGTGAAAAATACCCAAGACGACGACTACCAAACACACGAACAGTCATAGCAGTTAATCGTCTCTTACGAGAAACCGGAAGTTCACGCGCATCTGGGCATGCTGCGGGCGGTCGCAGACTGGATATTGAAGAAGACGTTTTGGACAGCGTCGTCGAGAATCCACGCATCAGTACACGACGAATTGCTGCAAGGCTAAACTCATCACGGTCGCATACTACAACGTGAGAGACTACACGTCTTTCACTTCCAGTCTGTACAGCACTTCAGCCACAAGAAGATCACGCTGCTCGGCTGGTTCCTACATCAGTCAGCAGACAATCCGGCATTCTGCAGTACCGTTCTGTTCACAGATGAAGCTTCCTTTACAAGAACAGGTGTATTCAACTTTCGCAATGAGCATGTGTGGGTGTACGTAAATCCACATATAGTTCGTGAGTCACATTTCCAGCACGAGTTTTCACTGAACATTTGGGCGGGAATTGCAGGTGATATGCTAATTGGTCCTCATATCATCCCCAATCGACTTAATGTAGCTTCCTATAGGAAGCTCAATTGAGTCGACTGGGGAGGATATGACGGGATTTCTTGGACAATTATCTACTAGACCTACTGGATGATGTACCACATAACATGTGGTATATGCATGATGGCGCACCAGCACACTTCAGTCGTGCAGCCAGACAGTATTTGAATGCTATTTACCCTCGGCGATGGATTGAACGGGGTGGCCCTTGGCCTGCAAGGTCATCTGATCTGAACCCTTTGGATTATTACTTGTGGGGCATTTTTAGGCATGCGTGTATGCAAGTGACATGGCAAACAATGAGGAACTGTGGCAACACGAGCAGTTTGGGCAAATCCCGGTGTGCTGCAGCATGTTCGTTAGTGTAACATGCGTCGTCTGCGAGCATGTGTAGAAATGGGAGGCTCAAACTTTGAGCATATCCTTTAATCTCTAATGTGCTCGACAACTGTGTATGAATTTGATTCATTCTGTGTTTATTACCTAATAACGTTTTTCGTGGTTAATAGCTAATATGTTTTTCTAATGCAATTTCCTGTTTTATTTTTCCGACTGTGCAAACTGTGAGGATTTATTTCACAATAACTTTGTGACATTATTGACATTGTATTTTATGGAAATAATGTTGCAAACATGTACGTAAAATGTGTTTTTAATTTTTTTTCGAAGTTTTCTCGTGTTTCATATTACCAATTTACCATATATCTGACTGATTTTTGTCACAGCTGTTACATACTAAGCACTTGAATTTAGGATGGTGGTTTGTTCCTTCAGTGAACCGTTTCATAAGTATTTTAACTAACTTTATGTCATCAACTTTAGTGTCATCGCTTACACTAACATTGCAAGTCGCCACTTTGTTTGGCTGTACTGCTTATCAAGACAATGCATATGTTTCAGGCGTCGGAGTACATGCTATAATTTGACTTGCGATTTCCTCGGAAACCGCTAACATAAGCGAGTTGTCGTCCGTCGATTCTTCCGTTATTGCAGTCAAATGTACTTTATTGTACAATCTTTAAGACTTATACGTATAAACGTGCACATGTACCCCATTTAAACAACGAAAGGGTGATAATATTACGAAAGTTATATTATTAGGATAAAGATCCTTCAATGTTTCGGCACTGTTCCAAATTTCACTCGTTTCCGTCAATTAGTTTTTGATTTATTTAAATAAATATTAATTTTCAAGCCGATGTTTAGGGTACCAATACTCCCTCAATATTCACTTAGAAAAAAATTTCCAAGACATTTTCGACTGTTTTTTTACGATCTATCACCACACAAAATTAACGCACTCCGTCTTGGGACATCCTGTATATCAATAATGATAGTGTTTCATCACTTTTCACCTCCTTAGATATCGTATTTAGAAACAAAAAACTACATTTCAGGTATTTAAATAAGCATCATTCTTAACCATAAATCGTGTCGATTTATAAAAATTCAGTTGGATCGATATATTTCGATAATTAATGGAAAACCTTTTAACCTTTATACATCTTTGGAGTAGAATTTTGAAAATATCCTGCAATAGCATTTTTGTTCTTTACATAAACATCATCTTGAAGCAATCGTCACTTCTCTATGTCGACTTGTGCGATAGCAATGGAATAGTATTCGAAAACATATTTCACGTCTTTTCAGTATCTAAATTAGAGAATTTCAAATTATCTTGAAGTCCTACTTTATATATTTGTAAACGTATCTGACTAAAGCAATATCACGACGATAGCCCATTGGATTAGAGCTGTATAGACAATTAATAAATAACACATTTTATTTTTATTTTCCTTTTTTTTTACTTTTTGTTAGTAAAATTTTGGAGAATACTAAAACTAATTTTTGAATATTTACAAGAACATAATTTAGAAGTGTAGTGCAATGTTATATCCCGAAGGGTTACATAGATATTGATAACTAATCGAAAATATATTTCAAGTCTTTACACATCCTTAAATGTTGAATTTCGATAAATCCTTAAATTAATTATATGAATTTTTATGTTTGACTTATTGCAGTAAAAGTCACGGCGATAGGCCATCGGGTTCGAACTATGTAGATGAATAATAGAAAATACATTTAACCCTTTTTCACCTCTTTAGGATACGAATTTCGTAAAATACCTCTTAGTGATCGACTACGACCTAAAGGAAACCCAAACAGTAATTTTCTCGTTTCTAGCCCCAGCGGTTTGGGATGCAGTTTGATATATCATTCATTCATTCGTTTAGTCAGTCAGATTCATAGAGATTTTAATGTGTTGTTGAATCTATTAATTTTTTTTTAACTGGAGCATTCAATTACATCTTTAATCCCTCTCCAACAACAAATAAAAAAAATTATATATGGACAATCCAGTTTAATATATGTGTGTGTAATTTTAAGTTCATTTTGGTGTTGGCAAAACCAATACCCAGTACCTACTAAGTCTTCTTTAAAAATACGTAAATTTTAATTAGTAAATTGATTTTTTTACAGTTAGTTCCCATAAATTTTTAGCACCGACAGATAATTCAACTAATTATATTATTTTGATAATCGTAGCAAACAAAAATTAGTTTCCCGACTTTGTTGAGAAGTAAACTTACAAAGGTTTTACAGATTTACATTGTGATTATTACCATTATTAAAAAGTGCCATGTGAGTACACTTACAAAATAGTAAGCATAACGTTTACTTTCAGCAATCTGCAAATCAGTGTCATCAATTATAAGTAATAATAGTCTAAACTTCAAATAACTGTACTAGTTTATTGTCTAGAACACGTTTTAATTGGTTATTTTTGACTGACATTCATTTACGGAGTGAAGTGTTGCAACCTAGAAGAAGTTTGTTTTTTATCGGTTCTTAAATGTATGCGGTCCTTCCTTAGTTACTTAATCGAGTACTCTTCATCCATAACGCTTGTCGACAAAAGTGTTAACTATTCAGAAATGGCACCTGCAACCCAGTTATAGACTAAGCTGCATATACGAAATGGAGCTAAGGCCAGCTGAGTAGAGTTTTGGAATTAACTTACATTTTACGGTTGATAAACACAACTGTTCATATTCGGTTTGGATGGGTTTTGAAGACCAATTTCCACGCGTATCCCAAAATAAACAATACACCTGATATTCCGTATCTATGAAGTAGCATTTTACAGAGCTTCGCTAGGACTTTGTAACATGTAAAGCTTTTTAGATCGCCAAGATGAAGTTCTCTACAAACACCAGCTCTCTCGCTAACAGCGACCCCGGGCCTTGTAAATAAATCCTGGCAGGAAACACTGGAACAACATTTTCCAACTGGAGGGAAGAGGCATGGTGGCTGGCCGGCAGATCGCCGGGGTCAGGGGGCGGGGTTCAAGTGGGGCGGTTTCCAAGGATGAGGTCACAGGAAAGACGAAGACACGACGATACAGCCCGCCGAGTAACTGCCCTCTCTTGACCAGAACCATCTTCCTTCTCTTCACTCGGCGCTCTGGGATTCTCTAGGTCACGCGCGCTCATAATGTTCGTAATCCTAATGGACGTCAACTCTCCCCGCAGACATTCCCGCCGATCTCTTACCCTTGTCACGACACGGGATTCATCTGCTCGACCGTTTGGTTCAGCGTTACTGCTCCGAGGTGGTTCGTGTGGTTTACGAACCGAGAATGAGACCACCTAAAGTGCGTGGTGAGAAGTCTGCGGGAATCTCCCAAGTACCTCTCGCGGCAACAGCGAGTTGTTCTATAAGTGACCCTCAGAAGACCTCGTATTTTCTCAGTTATCACAATAACACTTATGATAATTACATTTTACCAACGAAATAGATATAATATTGTTTATTTGGCGTCGGTAGACGCATGTTCGCTACACACAAAAAAATCAGCTTTTATTGCGAGCTGTACTTTACATTTATATTCGATAATGACACCGATGTTTTTAAATCGCTACTACTGTATTACTAGCAGAATTCACGCACTCTTAAACAAAAAAGAACTGGGAACAATCTTACATACGAGCAAAGTTGCCATAATTTTCTTTCGATAATAATTATTAATTTTCTTTGCAAACTATAGGAAATTATTGCAATACATACGAAATTCCATCAATTCATGAGTATACTTAATTATTACACGTACGTAATCTGCGCTATCATTGAAATCAGCAGAACAATACCTTTTAAATATAAATAAGTAATTCTTAGAAGTGCGTGAATGTCAAGGATTCATTATGCAGCAGCCTAGATTATCCGTTGCCGTCTTAGCGTACAAGTATAGGTAGCACGTGACATTCCCACGAATACTTTCTAATTTAGGTACTGGCTTGGAGTCGTCAGAGGCTTGTCAAAACAGACGCCGTCCAACCACAGAAAAATAAACAGTGCACTACGCGATTTTGGAGAAACCACATTTGATCCAGCACGAGAGCTTCTCGGTAGGTCAGGCAGCCAGTACACACGGCATTGGCGAGATTTGTTTTTGGGGTGGATTCAGACGTCGACTTTTGATGATATTGAGCAGCGAGGGCAGTACGAGTGATTCGGTGACGAAATATATCCTCACCGCCTGAGTACAAGGGAGGTCTGTTTACAGTTACAATCTAAACTGAGAAAATATGCGTGGCCACGGCAGGTACCATTCACACGTCGGTAACCTTCGCAAGACCCGCACCCAGGAACGGAATAAAGTTCGTGAATAATCTTTGTGACTCTCTACCACCTCACGTACCAATGCAAACGTCATAATGTCAAGCAGATATTCATTAGCTTGAGAACCGTATAATCAAGTTACCTTTGAGTCCGCTCCACTATCTCGTTCATTATTTATATTATTTACTAATAGTAAGTCCACAGTAAAGTGAGCACATTTAAATATCTGTATTTTTGTAAAACATGCATTTATAAGCATAGCAGACCGCGAAATAAACATAGTGTAGTTATTCCACGTCACTCTAAAGTTAAAGCGTGATTTCACAATAAAATATATTTTTTGATTGTTTAAGATAATATATTCCGAAAATGCTTACTTTATAGTGCACAGCCTGATGTCTCTGCGCTACGATGTTGCAAGTGCAATTAATATTAAAGCTACATTTCTGATACGTGTACTTGGATAGTGGCCCGTTCACATATTGCCGAAAGAAGCGTGTTCAAAATGCAAGTACGCTAAACGATAGTCCCATTACACTAGTAAACTTCATTGATCTCTGCCAATTATATGTCAAACGCTACTTAATGTCCACGTATGTTATGCAGAGTCTTATAGTAAAATTAATTTTGTTCTAATGTAAGAATTTATTTTTTACTTTCAAAATGTACATTTTCTGGGCACCATGCGTTGTGTTTCTTACGGAACATAATAAATAAACAAGTATACATATATGTATAATTATCATCATGTTCTCTCGTTACCACACAAATGCGGGTTGAGTAACGTAAGTTAAGGTAACAGGTTTTAAGTATAATTATATAATATTTTTTTATTATATCGATACGTACACAGATTTGGTCGATATTAGCAGATGTCATGCTTGCTCAAAATTTGTCGGGGTACAGTTGAAGTGTAAAATGTACATTATTTTATGTTAGGTCGCTTAATCGTTTTCGGTTTTTTGTGATTTTATGCAATAGAGTTTCAACTTCATGATTTCCAAGTTAGGTATATTCATTTTATTCATATGTAGTGGAAATCCCATACTTTATACCAATAGCCTTACGTGAGTATTTTTTTCATCATTGCTTACATTCGCATTGTATAAATGCTTACACAACTGTACATCCAACCTTGAGGAAAATGTATTAAATGTTATGAGTAATTTATGTTTTATTTTCTTTCCAATTTATTTGAAAAATGGTTGTTCACACATACGAGAGGTGTAATGTAATTAAATAGGGGAGATGAAAACTTGAAACATACCGTATTTTGCCGAAAAATTAAGTGATGTAACCAAGATGTACTAAATATGTATCTTCGTTGATTGAAAAAAAAAAAAAAAATTATTTTGGGAATCCTTACCCTGCTATAGGACTTTCAATTTTGAATTTGTATATAAAAGGTAATCTTTCCTTTCTTAACCTCAGCGTTATTGATTGGCTATTTGCCGCAAGACTCGCTGCAGTAGTGATTCTTTTGTTTATGTAGTCTACAGTGTTGTAAATGTACAACGTGTGACGTTATAAATGCGTGGTTAGTACAGTGTTGGAATTATAACATAAAACATAATATCCTGGCAATTAACAGCACTTTTACTATAAAAACATATATTTAAATTATTGTTTTATCGAGTTTTAGAATACTCTCGACTCAATGAGATTAAAAAGGAAAACATTCCTTCAACATTGATTGCATATAACTTAAAGTACATAAAATTAACTGTATTTTTCAGGTAATGTTCAATTTACTTAAATCCTAACAAACAAATGTCTAATTATAAGTTTTTTTATGCATCCTACAGTTTAGTGTCAAAATACGTTTACATGATTTCCTGAAAGTTTTCCTTTTTCATCTTACCCGTCCAATTGCAGTGGCTACGACTTAAATATTTATTTGTACCAAGTACCTGTGATAATGACGTATTGTATGCCACTAGGCGGTACAAAGTAAATACACTTTTTCTTAGTTAATAACTTAATTTCAGAAATATGCCATATGACAAATAATGCTTCAAAATGGAAACAAACACATTTTCTTAGAAACAAATATTTTAGACAAGAAAGTGGTAATATGGGCCCCTACTTTTTCTTAATCAGATCATTTAAACGTCATCTTAATGGTACATTAAAATAGATGACAACACACCCCGGAAGGTTTTATATGTAATCGCAATAATATTCGAGAATTTAAAAAAAAGTATAAACATTTTAAATATAATTGCACTTCACTACAAATGAAAACTGTGCAGGTAACCATGTAGAACATGTGAAAAGCAATACAAATAATTTAAATTAAATGACCTAATTACTATCATATCAGAAAATTTTTATTTATCTTAATTTTTTTTCCGTGCACATTGACAGTACTAGTTTTCAAGAAGATATTTAATTGAAATGTTAATTCATATTTAAGTTGAAAGTTACGTTTGAAATCTGGTTGAAAGAACGTAGTTCATCGTTACACCTACTGGCAAAAATCTGCAATGTATGCAACTTTCACATCCAGTATATTAATAGTTGACTCAATGAATGTCCACAATAACTTTTTTGATCTTCTGTAAAAACATTACCGCATAAAATACAAAAAATCACTGTCAGAGTGAGGACCATGTATTTAGTGTTCTGAATGAGACACTTCTGAATTCGTTTTGAACTCTTCAACCGATTCTTCAGCTATGAATATAAACTGAATTTTTATAATTTTTTATCTTTTGTTTTTGTTTTGTTTTTTATGTTTGTTCATCTCCTTTAACACATTTGTTTTTAGTTCCTTTTGTACGATTTCTTTACTTTTTTAGGCAATGCTTATTCAATTTTATTTTCTTCAGTTTTCCTCGCCGATTATTTTAAACCACGTTTATAGAAATATGACAACAGCAGCATTCGCATACTTAGGGTGTCAGTTGTTTTATTTTTGGTTGTGAAATTATTAACATTTAAAAATATTTTAAAAGTAAAAACTAGAAATACTCATAAAATTTCTTGCCATTAAGGTACATATTCCAATGCATTCTAAAACACAGTTATACCAACTGCTTATAGCAGTAAGAGCTTGAACAGCAAAAATGCGTAACATTATGTCTTAGAAAAAGGAGGGACCCATATATTCAACTATTCCTTCACTTAAACACTTATACTAAAGATTTTGTGCTTCAAGAGTAAGTCAAACAACCACTACAAAACTAACGATTACAAAAAATAAATAAATAAATAAATAAAATCAATTTTTAAATTTTCTTGAATTGAATCGTACGTTAATACAAAACACATTCAATATGGTGTTTGCTGCAGTATTTATTGTTGTAAATTAACAGTACATAATTATTCACTAGAGAAACTTACGCAATAAGGGAAATAAGATGTATTGGTTTACCTAGAATTTTTTTTGCGCTAAATGATGGTTTGTGCAAGGTCTGTATATTCTATTTCCTTACACACGAATTGTTACAGTACTAAATATCCATGAATGCCTGATTAACGAATATTTAGTAAAGGTGTTAAGATGTGTAACACTTTTTGTATTGTATTTTTATGATAATATTGTTGAAACTTTACATTGATATGTAAAACAAAGGTTATGTTAATTCTACAAACTGTATGAATTGCTGAAACAGGTAAATTCTTAGAATACGTTGTAGTAACAATATATCAACTCATGTATTTCTAAAGACGGAGAAAAATTTATTACTGTATCTACAAAAAGAACATTTTACGAATCGTGTTATTGAGCATGTGAACAGCTAGCTAATCACAGAGTTGAAAAGAAATCATCAGAAAATTTAAAAGTCGGAAATAGAAACTTAATACATAACTAACAACTCACTGAAGTAGTCTTATATCATTTAACATTTTTTATTTATTTGGCGGAAGTAAGAAAGTTTCTGTTTTGGACCAAGAAAAATAAAATTAACATAAATTACTTCAGTTCATTATTAAATACGTTAATAATACAGTCAACATAATAACGTGAGTGCAAAATCAGATATATAAGTATTCAAGTGGAAACTGCAAATAATTTAAAGAAATTAGTGGCAAGACCACATTTCCGCAGCACAGAAAATGAAACTGTGCGAGACTGTATACTTAAGAACAAAATAAGCTGTAACTTTATTCGCGAGATTAGCATATTATTTAACATTTACCGTTAACATGTGCCAAAAACTTCTTTCATATTAAAGAACAACTACAAAAACATTCTAAAGACACTAAAGAATTAAGACTTATTGAGTAGGTATATACCCTTTAATCTGTACATTGTATCACTATTTTATGTAAACCATAAGTATTTTGAATTTTAAACAATAACAGCTGCCTTTGTTCGATTAAAATGTTGTTTTTCCGACATCACGAAGCGGCAACTGTGACGTTTGGAACAAAACTACAATATGCATTGTTCTAGAACAAGGAAAGGCACACAAAAGCTCAAAGTCCAAATGATTTAAGTTATCTGTACACGTGGTAGTAGCAAGTTTCTGCCCGACAGAGCTCTAACATGATAATAAATGCATACTGCCTGACAGAATAACTAAAATTGCCTGTACAAAATAAAATCAAGAACAGATACGAAACACGAACACCAATAATTATGACAACTTTCCCTTGTACAAAAACCAAATTAATTTTTCTAATGCTAGACTTGTATGTGGATTTTAATTTAATTAATACGGCAGTCATTTTCTGTGTTATTCACAAATTCGGGAATAAAGTATGCTACACGTAATTATTACTTTGGTAGAAACTAGTTTACTCCATCTGATAACTTTTATAGCGTTTGCAGTGATATAATTAAACTGATATAAAACAGTAGAATTGTTTGCTAAACAAAGTGATCATTTCTTCTCAATTTCTGCAGTAACGCACAGGTACTGTGTTATTTGTATTCGTTCGCTTTCCTCTAGGTGTCTGTGTTTCTGTTGAGTCGTCTACAGCTTTTTTGTCGTTAGTTTTGTTTTGTCAGTTTGTTGTAATTATCTTTTTGTCTGTTGTTCCCACTCACTGACGGCATTCCATTTGTGGAATAATCTGAGTTATTTATTTTTTCCTTTGGTTTGTCGTTTGGTGCCTGGGTACTTGTTTGTGTTCATTTGTACACATTTACCAATGTTTGCCAGTTGCAAACAAAGCCCTTTTATTTGTTTATTTGTATGTTTGTTTGTGTGTCTTCTCTGGTTTTCTGTTGACACACACATTTGCTGCCGTCGCGTTTGTCCAAAATCATTTTTTAGTTTGTAACTATGAGAGCTGTTATACTTTTTTAATTACCGCATTTGGCACTCAGAATTTTTTATATATATTCCGATTATTGTCTCCCCTTTCATAAAACTTTTCTGCATACTGACCAGATAACATTTTTTCTCTGTGCGGGAGTTATTTTCGTACGTAAATACTCTATGTGAACGTTAAAATATTTGATGATGTAACACACTTACTGGTTTTTAGAGTGCTAAAGGTAAAGGTCTCTCGTTACGTACGCTAACTTTCGTTTCTTCCGTTATGTTACTTGCTTCCTCTTAACAGATGTACGAATAACGCCACTTAGCATATGTAGTATACTCTTTGCAAGTACGTTTCACGCATAAGGGATCAACGTGAGCAAAAAGGTAGAATTCAAGCAGACCTCACACGTGTACTTGTATCGTCAATGTGCCAAGATTTCATGTTTTAATTTAGTTTAGTAATGTTTTTTTCGGATACTTATAGGTATTAGAGGTTCCAAAAGTTACTCGCTTTATAAAATTATTAATTCAGTTTATCGTTAACGGAAATACGTCTTTCGACTTCGTTTATAAAAAAAAAGATTCAGTTGATTAATTTTATATATATATATATATATATATATATATATATATATACATAATTACACAATTGTGTGTGTAATTTTCATTACAGCTTATTGAATTTCACTGCTTTGTACTTCTTGTTTCATAATTGATCTTAACTCATAAATTTAGAATAACTGAAATTAAATGAAAGGCAAATACGTTAAAATATAATATAAATTTGCACAGTAATTGTTTGTTTTAGGTGCTGTGCTATTTTAATTTTGCAGAACTCATACAACTGGCATCGTTTTTGTAATACATATCGTCAACGAAAAATTATAAAGTTTTGTCTATGTATTGTTACAGGTTTATTAATATGCATTGTTTTTTCAATCAATACAACGATCATTATCTTTTTTTCTAATTTCTACACTAGGATTCTAGTTGAAGTCGTTAAATATAATGTATATAATAAATGTATAACTAACGAAATCAAATATGTAACTACGTTTATCATACACTTCTAAATAATTTTAGTAATTTCTTACCATTAATTGTGAATTTTCAGTATTCTAGAAACATATCCTGAAACCTTTAACACAGTATAATAATTAATTCAAGGTTGAAAACATTATTTGTAACGGATTTTTTAGGTACATAATTATTTTAAGTTTAATTGTACGTAATTACCTGAATACCTTTATAAAGAATGTTTTTATTAGGATAATATTACGATCTCTGAATTTCCAAATAAGTTTTATTTTTATATTTATATTTCCATGGAATTTTTAAATTGTAAAAAAAGCTGTAAACCGAATGTTTACAAAATTAAGTGTTTTCATTGTCGAACAGTATATTAATGTATAACTTGCACAAATGGTAAATTCTAACTCAGAGAAGAAACTAAAACCATCGTGTTTTCAACAGATATTTATTATGTACTGTAACGAGATCGTCATAGTTTGTAAAGTTTGTTTATATAATTTGAGGATCTAATGAACTAAGAAAGACATTGTTAGAAAAACATCAGAAGTTTTAGTATTTTGACAGCTCCCGCCTTAATAAAGTAATTTTGTTGAACTTAATTAATTTAATGTTATTGTTTTGTGTTAGATTAAGAAAATCTCTCACTCATAGTTATTTATAGTTACTACTAATTATTTATCATAGACGTTAAATTATCTAGAAGCTATTTGAGATTGTTATTGAATTTCTGAAAACGCTCATATAACTTTTCTTCTTTTATGAATATGTTAATATTACCAAATATTTGCATAATTGTTTATTTAAATATTTTCTTAATTTATTCCAACATCTGGTTAATAATTTTAATGTGAATTTGAAATATGTGTTTAAAATTTTAATTACCATATGATTGTACATAGTATAAGTCTAGTTCGTTTTACTTTGTAAGTAAAGAGAACTTATCTACTCCAGAGAGGTTTCTCTAAGCAGATTGCAGGTTTTATACCTCTTTTGTTGATTGGTTGCCAAGGCAACGGCTCCCAATTTGAAAGAGAACATAGATATGCAATGTGAAAAGAGGAAATAGAGACAGTTCCCTGAATTTCGATGGAAGAAGCATGCGGTAGAATCGGCCAAGCAGCAAAATGCATCATTTAATTTCTACCGTCGACCTAAGGTTAGGTCAGGGAACTTATTAGATAGACGATAGTATGTCTGTTATTTTTAGGCCGTTTAAGAAGAGGCTCACTTCAGTAGCAATATTTAGGCTAAATTTGAAGTGTTATGAAGACGCCGAGAACTTCAGATCTACATTGTAAGAATAGCCATTTTGAATACCAATGCCTCTAGCGTCCCTATGTATATCCATCTTGTGGACAAGGCCGACCACTTCAAATATTGACTTGGATAATTCCATCAAAATTTATTTCACAAAATGTACGTTTACAAAATTTTAATGAAATCGTCACATTTTATTCCATTAGAGTTTGGTGTGCCTAATCTTTGTCAACGAACTCAAACCCAGTGGTTGTGAGTTAAAAGTTATGTTCCACGACTGAGCACCATACATAATAGAACCTAAATTTTAATTTTATCCCTAGCCGAGGAAACCTAGTATCAAATTTTAAACCAAACTCAAGATCTTCTCTACTTTATGGTAAATTGTGCCTAAACTATGTGTTTGACCTAGGGTGAGAGATTTTAGTAAAATTAAATAATTTTTTTAATATACTTCATTATCCTCAATAAAGTGCACTAATTCATGTTTCAATGCTGTGTATGTTTTGGTGATGAATCTACAAGAACCTACATTTTGGTAAGAAAAGTATCTCCTGCAAACAGTAATTAAACTTACAAATTATTCTATACTCAACTCACCTTATTTACCGTCACACAAATGTTTGGTACTACTACTATTACAGTAAAGGAAAAATCAATCAACACAACATCAATACATACTAATACCATCGTGTTTTCAACAGATGTTTATTATGTACTGGTATTATATTTTAAATTATTCATCACAGAATGTATATAATTTTATTAGCAAAAAGAACTTTGTATCTGTATTTACCGACAGTTTAGATTTTCAAAATGATAAATAACTTTTCTTTAAAAATAAATTAAAAGTATGTTTATTTGAGCCGATAGTTTTGAATGTTTGTATACACTTCGGTGAAACAAATTATTACACAATATAAGTATTTCGAAAAAAAATTAATTTTCCCAAACTATATTTTGTTTACCATCAAGTTGAAAGTAGAAAATAATTGGTGACATCATTAATGGATAAACGATGTTTGTCAATATGAAAAAAATATTATATTAATTAAATTTTTTAAAAAAATTTCAGTGGGACGTTTTCAGGTTTTTGTAAGTAATTTACCGTTGTTCCTTTATCGTGTAATTTTTACAGCAAAATATGTGTAATATTAAATACCGTAGTAATTTAACTAAGCATTCTTTAATTTAATTCCTCTTAGATAAATTATTGGTATGAGGAATGGTTTGGGTATTTTTGACACATACTTTAAAAGCAAAGAAAAAAACTGAACGTAAATGAATTAAAAACCTTCTATCTAGATATTCATATTTTATTTTGCAGAAGTTGTATTTTTTTTCTGAACACAAAGCGTCCTGTCATTCCTACATGCTTTCGTCGATCCACAAAGTTATTACCGACAGTCTTCCCGTTTTAATTTTTCAATATTGGTATTTATGTCTACGGATGTGTACCAATAGGATCCCGAAATAAAGTCTCGGGAAACAGGAATTCAATTAAAAAGCCCAGTGGTTCAAGTAAGTTTTCCTCCCCCGGGGGACGTGCCTTTTATTCAAATTTCGGAAGAACAGAAAAGAGAGAAACATAATTTTTTTTAATCCGCTGACCGGAATGTTTGCGGCGGCGCGACGCATCTGAGCGGAGTACAACACACGCCGGGGAAACAGAGCATGTAGGACGGCGAGAGAGACAGACTGGCGGGAAGGACAGCAAAAGAGAACGGAGAACGTTAGATGGAACAGGGGGAAGGTAGGAAGAGCGCTTATTGAATACGAGAACAACACAGCACGCACGAGGACTATTCCAATTCCGTATTGTCTTTTCTGGACGAGGGCAAACAAACATGTAAAAAAACCTCTTCCTCCTGCTCCCCCAGGGGAGCTGTATCTCTGGTGACCGCGAGAGTTGTTGGTGGAGTTTTACTTTTCACCTCCCCGCCACCCTCCACTGGCAGCCACGTCCCGTGAATCCCATCCCAGAACTCGCCCAAAACATCGGTTGCTCACGGTTAAGAGTCCCGGCCGCAGTTAACAGCGGCCCGGTGAGGGTGGTGGTACCAAAGGGGGGTAGGGCCAGGAAGTGGACCCAACCAGCCCGTCTGTTTACCAGCAGAATGTGTTTTTAATCAAAGCGAAGGCTAGCTCGGGCAGGCGTTGTTCGAAAAGCAGAGGGGGCCTCTCTCCACTTTCATCCATTAGCGCCGCCCGCCGAGGCATTAGCCGCCAGCTCCCAGTGAAGCCAACCTGACGAGGCGACCTGGCAGAAAGTGAACTACTCGACTGATTCACACGAAAACTCACTGCTGAACTAAATCGTTCCAGGGGTTCTCTAAACAGTTTCCACCAGCTCATTACCTGATACTGACAACATTTCTGGGAAATCATTGCGTGTAAAGCTAAGACCTTATAGATTTGCTCGTCACAAATAGTTCTGTAGTGAAGCTGAAATCGATTCACAAACTTCGGAAAATTTCACTCTGCAGTGCAATCTAAGTAGAATTTATACGTTAAAATTATTATCTTTGTAAGGGTGTTGAAATACTTGTTTGACATCTTTCTTTAGACGAAAATACTAACTAAATTCTCATCGGAAAATTGATTGGCATTGGTAGAATCATTTGTAACCGACACTCTATCACAACTGAGTTATGCATATGAAAAGATAAAGTACAATTTAACACAGACATTTAATTAAAATCATCATTCTTTATCAGTTATGTTTTTAGTTTTATTAAGAATAAACAACTACATAAAGATACAAATTATGACTCCTACTTTATTGCTGTCACAATCTACGAATGCGTGGCATACAATAGGATCATTACTACTAGACTGTGCTGGTAATTGGGGTCATATTATTCAATCTCGTATGTACAACATGATGTTACTTTTGTTCTCCTGCATAAAACTCAAACAGTATTTCAACGTTGTGGGTTACCATTGCCTTACCTCACACCTATTGAATGTGATTCGAACAAGTTCGCATGCTTTCGTGAGTATTGTCTCAGAAATCTTCGCTTTTGTGTTTCAACCCTGTCATATTTGCTTCTCCCGACGTTACGACATACATTGCAGTTGCAATCTTAGGGTAGCAGAATTCAGCTACTGAAGTTTAGTCTGAGCTCTATCCTCCTGTATACTGTAGGATGGGTGTGCCAGATATTGTGAAGTAATCAGTTGACTCACATTAGCTTCAGTAAAGGACAAAACACCAAAGAAAACCTTGCAGGAGTTCACAATGATCTCCTTCCGTGTGTTAAGTTACGCATATGAAACAACGAAAAAAATCATCACTACAATAAAAGAACAAACGAGTGACTACAGACATGACAACTCTCAGCTCACAGCATTTATTTCGGCCAATACCAGAAAATATATAACACTGCTAACTACACGAAAGAGGCACCCGATAAGCCATAGAACTAGTTTTACATCCCTCCAATATGAACACGGACGAGGGATGCAAACTCAATAACGTATGGCCACCACTTTTCCATTAACATTATACGACAGCAGAAAAACTGTTACCTTATGTTTGGTCGAACAGCGTAGCCTGTCAAATGGTTGATGTCTTCTGACTGGCTCACAATTTCTGCTAATCAGTGAGCACTTCACCCAAATTGCTCTTCTGCTAACCTGAAGTTGGCTACTGCAATGTGTGCTGAAACGTCACGAGAAGCAACGACGACGCAGCTGAATCCCAAAATGCCAAAGTTTCAAGTATGACCCACTTCTTTGTTAATAGTAGCATCTGTCGTTTAACTAAACGCAATAATAAAATCACTGTTATGTTCTATTGAAATTCCTTAATAACTAGTGGCATCTGCAGGTACTTTTCAAACAGCAGTCAAAATAAAAAAGGCATTTGTAATTAACGCAGGAACGCTAATTTCAGATTTAGCTGAATTTAAAGTTTAACAGATAATTGTCAAAAATCTGCTTATGTTGTTTAAACAGCATACAACAAACTTAAAATAAAAAATTTCTACCATACATTTTGTACATGTTCCACACTGGCAAGCAAGCATACAACATACTGCAACTATCCTCAAATAAAGGGTCACGCCTTAAAAATGCAATAGTGAAACAAAATATTAGATAACATATCAAGTAAGCCAAAGGTGCAGTTAATTATCGATTTTTTTCTTTATTTATGTAATGTTATGAGCTTTGAGTATCGATATAAACTTAGGCCTATTGCGAACAGTTCTAATGTCAAATATCAGCTCAGCTACGTTTATTTCTTAAAAGATGAAATGTTGGTATGAAACATCTCTTGACTGAAACTTTCATTCGTCACTTCACCATGAAATAGCCTGCTATAAACAACATCGCACAGGTTTATTACCACTTATTGCACACTTAAGCAAACTAACAAAATAAATTATTCAAGTAGCACGTACGTTCAAAATAATTTATAAGTAAATTGTTGTCAATGATATTAGTGTGTGTTATACTAGAGGGCTTTAGAATTTATTAAGAGGTTGTAGCTGAATTTGCATTTTTCAGATGGCGGTTGGTAATATCACAAAATTTGCTACTCTAAAGGAACAAGATTTGATAAAACGTAATCAGTCTTAATGAAGATTATGAAAGCAGTACCGTATACAAACGTTATTCTATTGACGTTTACTGTTCCACCTAGTTCAATAAAGTCATTGTGTTTAGAGGAGACGGGATTAGGGTTCGAAGAACAAAATCATGTTTTCTTCTGAATTCCATCTGAGCAAATCAGTAAACACGAGACACACAGCCTGTCAAACGCATTTACCTATGGATTTTCTTCGATCACAAGTTGTTACGTCGATTCTACTGCAGGATAGGAAGCTGAAAGTTTTAAGTTTGGCAAATAAAGTATGACGCTAGTTGCTACTTGTCGGTACGAGATGAAAATAATTTTCTTGTATATCCAGTTTCCGTCCGAAAGTAATATAAAATTTAATGCACTTATGATTCCCGTCTTCCACAGTACTTCACAATAAAATCATCTGGAAAAAACAGTAACCGACAACACAGTTATATCTGAATCCAGGCGTTCTACATAAAATATACCTACCCGTGTTTAGAATTATACTCGTAAATAAACACATTGCCGCTATCGCGATTCTTCAGTATTAATCGCTAGGGCTCGTATTTGATTTGGCCTCCATTTCGTTGCCAAACCAAATATTTTCGGTAATCTTAACCTGTAGTACAATAATAGATTGCGGACGTGAAGGCGTAATCGGAATTTGCTTGCGTAGATTGATGCTGAGGTTGGGAGTCTAAAACCGTCCCGCAGGAATAAGATGCGTGACGAGCCCAGGGTGAATACTTGGGTGCAGAGATTTTGTTAAGATCTCAACCGCGAGCGCTCCAGCCCTCATGAGAATCATATGAAGTAAGGTGGGTGATGCAGCGGAATGAGAAATTCCACGAGAAAATATATATATACAAATATTTATTTCCGATACGGGAAAATTCGGAGCGACTACTCTGAACCGAAGCCGGATCAAAGCGGTAGGAAGTGAGGGTAATAATAACTACACCACTTCATTGTTATTGTGAATAATGTGATGTATATTTGGCTTGGTTAAACAACGCTCTAGTGAATATTTGCAAGCCACAAACTGTTTTAACGTATCCATGATAGTACAGCTTTGCGTAGCTGTTAATATTGCAAAAATATTGCTAAACAAATTCTACCTTAGTGTATGAGTAGATAAATACGATTATCTAAGTAGGGTGTACCAATTATTAATTACTTAATTAATAAGGAAAAAAAGAAAAAAAATATTTTTTAACTTGGAAAGTATAATATTTGGCTTCCGGCTAATGGCGCATTCTTGAGTCAATGTTAGCCCGGAAAACATTACAATACATAAAACAAATGTTATTTTATAACATCACACCTTTTTAAGCTATATTTACACTACTCCTTAATATTTAAAAATGGTGGTATTATACTCGTATATTATTGTGGTGCAATGTCTAATTCGGAAAACTTTGTGGTGTATTACATTATTTTGATTGCCTGAAAATAACATAGTAAAGTATAAAATGTAAAATATAGTTTAATATATCTGGGAAAGTAATAGTTATTAAAATTGTATCTTGATATATTAACCTTTCTCATAAATATTATGTACCCATTACAGATTTTTTAATAATATACGTTATAATATAATCCTTTAATTACTGAAACATAAAAAAATAAATGGCCCATTTTCGGCATTTTCAAAGTCATGATTCTTTCGGACCTATTCTACATTACAATAAAAAATAAAAAAAAATAATAACAGTGACACAATTTGTCAAGTCTAGTGAAATATGTGAAAATAATACGTACAATGCAGTCAAGTGAAACAGGCGAAGCATTTTTACATTGATTCTTATTTACGCGAGTAAAATACTGAAAGTAGATAAATTAAACTGTATGTAGTCGTCATTCCTGTCAGTTATTAAAACAATACCGATCTTTGTACACAAAAACTTTACCTTTGCAAAATGTTATGATGTAATGGTAGAAATCGTAACTTATGGTATGATAGGAATTTTTGCTTATGTTAGAAGGTACCACTAATACAATTAATTTACATACGTATTTCCTAATTTTATAATTACACAACAATTATTTAAGGTTAAAAACTTTTAAACGCTAGTTAAAAATCCATTTTTAGGGGAATGTAATACCGAAATTCATTTGCTCCGCTTTACAGCTTATAATAAAATATTCTGAACTATTACATTTACAATTTCTTACAACATTAAAGTACATTCTACATTTACTTGTTGTGATTCTACAACGGTTACCTGCTTTATTATTTAGTATCTGATTATAAAGTGTTAAACGAGGAAAATTTTAATATATATTAAAATTAAAATTGTAAAGCTTAACGAAGGTAAGGCTACATAACTTCATCTTCTTTATTTTCCCGTCGAATTAATATATAATCCCTTTAAAAATAATGGTATGGATTGCCGATGGAAATATTAGCTGCTTGTTCAATGCCTCGTGACTACCCCAGTAGCAACCAATGTTGGTTGTTGAGTGTCCTTGTACATAAATGTATGGTGATGAGAGAGAGAGAGATTGCACTCTTTTGCTTAGACAGTGCTGGCAATGTAAACAATTTTTTTTTTCGTGTGTCATCGTGATGTATTTGTTTCGTATGGATTCAAAATGGCGGACAGGACAACAAGAGCGTGTCCTCGGTGCCGAACGCTCGTGTAAATTTCACTGGACAAATGGCCAAACCATCTCACGAAACATTAGGTAAATGTTGAAGTTTGGTTTGAAACGTTGGAATTACGTTGTGTTGTAAAACACACGCAAATACAACTTTGGGGAATTGCAGTATGCCAGCAAGTATATTCAAAAATACATTATTATTACAATGAATTAACAACATTCTGAAAATAGTAATCATACTGTTGGTGTTAGATATGTAATGTTACGTTTCACTTTGACTTGTTCGTTAAATGTTGGCAAAAAGTTGGTAAACATAAAGTTGGGGTTTGATGTGTATAATTGCATTGGGCCAACGTTGCAAAATCAACAGCTTACAATAATATGTAAACATCACGTGAAAATATAACATAACAAGAGATGGTGGTATATCACGAAAATTATTTTTTGGCTACATACACTAGCAAACACTGCAGTTTCTCACAACATCTACGATTGGTTGATACACGTCTGACACTCCGTATAACAGGCCTATAACACGCATCAAATATCACAATAGTGGGATTCTTATTGGCTCTGTCAAATAGGGTAACTGCTCCGCATACAGACAAGAGCCAGTAGTCCATTGATAAAGTAAAAGTGCATTGAAACCCAGCAAAATGTCTAATTTTCCCGCGATATACCATAATCTTTAAACTTAACCCATCATAAATGTTCGTAAAATAATAGGGTTGCTTCGATAAAAAAAAAAAATATATATTTTTGTGTGATTTTTGTTCTGTCTGGTAAATGTTGGGACAGTGTTGAAAATCCCACTCTTGGCTGATATGTTGTTCCCAGTACGTTGGACCAACGTTGCACAGTCCACATTAAGCACACCACATAAAATCCTTTGTATGTAGGTTGGTTGAGAGTTTGTAGCAAGTCGGTAATCATACTGTTGACGTTAGGACTATAATTTTACATTGAATCAACATTGCTCAAATGACAGATACGTTTATCAAAAATTTCAAATACTGCATAAAAATTAACAAAATGCTCCATGTATTAAAAAATTGATACCGATGGTAAATACACGACTTCTGCATTCTTTAAAAATATGTATGTAGGTTACATGTTGGAAGACTGTTGAATATAAAATGGTTGGTGAAGAAAGGTTTTCAATAAATTTGCTCCTACGTTGTACCAGACAGCATGAATCTACTTCTTTAATTAAAAAATTTGCTGAACGAACAATTTAATAATTAGTTCATTATGAACAGTGGATGATATTACACTTTTTATCCTGTGTGTATGTGTGTGTATGTGTCTTATATGTGTGCTTGTGTATGCATATCAGCGTATATGTGATTATGTGCATATGTGCGTGTCTGAATGTAAATGTAATATTGTATATCCTCAGAATTATTTGATATTGTAGCTTACTTCTTAGGTTCTTGAAAATATAGGTCTACTACTGTTGTAGTACGTAATAACTTATGTTTCCACGAGATTTACTTAGTATACTATATATTTTAATATTTCGTAGAGACTCGCTGTGAGATAATTTGTTAAATTAGAGCTTTAGTTCTTTTATAATTTTTTGTCTAGTCTAATTTATCCAGTTTATCCACCTTTCCTATTTATTTCGTTAATTTTCGTATATTAATATTCTGTACTTAAACAAAAATGTTGTATTATTACGTCTTAATTTAATGTTATTGAGGAATAATTTATGTTCTAGATGATGATAATCATGTTTATTATAACTTTTTGATGTTTTATTTTATTCTCTCATTTTTTTCTCAGTGAGTTTTAATGTTCCGTTGCAATTGATTTTTTTTTCTGTTTCAGTAGTTAAGTGTAAGACGAGGTGGTTACACCTTAACTTTTCCACTGTAAAAAAAAATCGCAAATAAATAAAATAACCCACAATATTCCAATCACGGAAAGTGTTTTGTACGTAAGTTGGCTGGCGTTGGAAACCATTTCGTAAACAGGCTCCCCCAGCGACACAAATTGTGTTTCTGTCTAAAACAACTCCATTAGATTAGAAAATGCAAGACAATATTAAAGACAGTTTTTTGTAAATATTTTATTTGTTGATTAATTGTTAGGTAAACGTTGGTAATCACATCGTTGGCAATAGTTGTGCACCTTTATGTTAGATTAACGCTGCGTAACACACAGTAGGCCAACCACGTACTTATATTGTCTGAACATTGGCTTTATTAGTAAACACATCATTAGCTCAAGATACATTTTCTTTCTCATTTATGTTAAACGATTCTAAAATTTGCATTGAATACGTATTTATCTTTCATGTATCAAGCAATATGTGATACCGGAGAGCAATAGGTAAGGCGCTGGAGTTAATGACAAAGATTCCAACATGATCTCTGACTGTATTTCGAATCTACCTCGATTCTCGTCGAAGTTTTTATTGATTTTAATAATTTGTGTAACCCACAATAACTCTGAAAATAATATCATTTTGAACATTGCTTAATTTAACTTTTGTAGAGTCATTTTTGTGTGTGTGTTTTGGAGGGTAACGTCGGTACACGTTTGGCATTACGTATGTTACGCACACACTTTCAACAATCCAACGACGTTGGGCCAATGTAGATAATTAGTAAGAATACAACCAAAATACTAAGTTGGACAAACGTAATTTTACACATTTCAACGTTGAAAAAACGTTGGATTTCAACAGAAAATCAAAATTGGACCTACGTTGTTTCACGCGACATTTCAATGTTCAGCCAACGTTGAATGCCTACGTTGGCCCAACATAGCATGCAAACGTTGGACGAATCAAAAGTTGCTACTGGGGTAGATGGAGGTCATGATGAGTCGGCAGTGATAGGTCTTTGGTCGTCCTTAGAACTCCACGCTATTGACGTGTCTAAGTAGACACGGGATATACCTTCTAATAACTGGAATCTTAATTTGACTTCCCACAGAAAACTCTGAGACAATCATGAGAATAGCGCACTTAAATTATCATATTAAAACAACAAATTAAATTCTGACTTTTATCACAACTTGAAGTCACTACAGAAATTATGCATTCCTCTAGAATGGTCAGCCCTGCAGAGTGCAGCATTCTGATGTACTAAGCTCCTTAATATTAGGTTTGTTGCAATTTGTATGTAAAACAATACCGTACGAACTTCGAAGTTAAGAAGTTTCACATTGCATGTAAACCCGTACTATAAAAAGCCAACAAAATTTATAGTTTGGCCGACATAATGGAAACTTTCATTTTTAGAAAATGTTAGATGTCAAGCGCTGTAAAGTAGAAAGTATGTTATAGTTCTCATTTGTCAAATACATTGAAATGATATACAAGTGAACCCTGGGAGGTCGTCGGCATCCGGATTTCTCTGAGAGATGTCATCAAATGAGTCTCTACAAGGAAGTACAGACGAACAGGGCGGAGGAGGGGGAGATTGAAAATACCCGAGGAATCCCGCCGGCCAATGGCAACGCCGACCACTTTTCCTCACACTCTAAAAATCCGGCACCAACCCTGCCGTGATACGAACCCAGACTGTCTTAGTGATAAGCGGATGACCATTGCATTGACGTGGTTACAAACGCCAGTACATAAATGAGAAATAATGATCCTCTTTCATATTGCATTTATAAACGTTAGTTTCATTTAGTTTGTTGCACTACTGCTATTATTTATACTTCAACTACAAACTTTAATCATTTGTATATCAGTATTATTAATCGGCAAACTCACAGGATTCGAGCTTTTCTTTTTTATTCGAATTATTATGTGGATAAGTCTTTGAACATAATATTTTGCCACTCGACCTAGATAAACGACAATCCACAAATAAAAAACTTTTCAAAAATGTTGGCATGAACAATTTTATAAGGCCGTTAGCATTAACAGCAATAGATCTACGTAAGATTCTGGAAGACAACTACAATGAAGTCGTGACAAGTTATCGGGAAGATTTCTTATAATCTCCACTCACCGGATATTTTTAAACTCACTTAACGCTTACTATTGGAATGCCGTATGTAAGGTTCATGACATGTAACGCATCTCTATAGATGGCTGAAATAATACTAAATAAGTGATAGAAGACATGTGCATCGACCAATCTAATATCAACACGAAAGCATTCGCATTGATACTCAAAAAACTGAATGTGCATATTATGTTGCATGGCAGAAATTCCATTCCTTATCACACACAGATTTATCAGTGTCTTCTTCATGTGAATTATATGGAGAGCAACGACTAAAAAATTAGTAATTCACAAGTTATTGTCATTGGCATAAAAAACCTTCCAAACGTTTAATCGCATTTACAAAAATTGGTTCGGCTTGAACTCTATGGGTAGCTCAAATGTTCTCTACAACAACGATCAAATCGAATGTCGTTACGAATAAGAACTTATTAACAGTACGTTTCCTAACAAAGGTGTAAACGTAACAAATCACAATAACTGTGGCCCCAATAGTTACCATACTGGAATCAGTCAGCATGTATATTATTATAACACGGTATATAGTTTATTTCAATGGCGCAAAGGTTAACACAAGTTTTTGGAACTCAGAAATTGTATCGTAATATTTATAAGTAAGTACTGTCTGAAGACAATAACGCAATTGTTATTTAAAAGGGAATATTGTGCACGCACAAACCGATACAATAACTATATCATGTTTTCTCGGTTTGTGAGTGCACATCAAAATAATTTCATTTCTCTTTCTTCCTTCTGTTGCCTAGTTACCTATTTTAACGTTAACACAACGGCAAAAATAAAACAATATCTTTGCGTCTATTTCACTCGTTCGTAAAAAATTTAATTTTTTTTTTGCAATGTCCATTCGTGAAAGTCGAAAACATTCAAGGCGTAATGTCTTGATGCAAAATCAATTTTTGAAATTGCAATTTCTGAATAAAACATTGTTTCGCAAAGGGGCCGCGGTGGCCGAATGGTCAGACCATTCACCTCCCACTAAGGCGATCCGGATTCGATTCCCGGTGGAGTCGGTCCCCGGAATTTTGCATGTAGGAATCATGCCGGACGATGCCGCTGGTCGGCGGGTTTTCTCGGGATCTCCCGTTTTCCCCGCCCTTACATTCAAGTGCTGCTACGTACTCACCTCATGTCACCCCTCACCATTGCTAAAGACCTCGATGTTAAGCGCTGACCAAAATCTGTCACTCATTATTCCACTACTCGCAAGCCGCTAGAATGGCATGAGGGATTACCGCCTGAATATGACACGTTGGAATCACAATAGCGCGACCGACGCAACGCGAAAGGACGACGCAAATGACAATCACCGTGAGGCTGCCGTGACATCATTACGACCGCCTCCACGCTCATGGGCTGAAAAGTGATTTTACTCGTGTCGCGTCAATGGCACTATAGTAGTTCCAGCATTAAGAACGCCACCTATCACGCACTTCAAATGCATTGCAATGTACAGGGAAGTACGTTTATTTACGAAACTTTCCCACATATGCCCGTTGTGCCAATATATGAAAAGAAAACACACTCGAGACAGGTGCGAAATGTCAAATACACAATGCTCATGAAGAAAGTATTTAGAAGCCTTTCAACATGGCTTAAAACGGTTTTTTTCAGAAGGACGCACATCAAAATGTACTAACAGTATGTATATAAATCTCAGACATAAACGTGCTCTGAACTCTGCTTCAAACATTACCCCCAAAAATTATATGGTCACCGCTTACGTCCCGTATTAAAAACAGATCGGTAGGAAACTTGCACGCAAGTTCAGTGGTTGGCTCGTTGGGAAAAAACGGCATTTAATGCGCGCTTCAAGGTCGCTTTTATAGCTTCTCCGCTTCTAAGCCTTTAACATCCCAAACCGCTCACGATAGACGGCGCCTATATTTTTATTAGTTGTCCCGCCATGCGTTGCAATGCATAACACATTTTTAGATACTCGTCTTTATCACACTACCTCGTTTTTCAACCCCTTCCCCCAATCCCACATTGATTTTTTACAGAAACCTTCTTGGGCGCTGGCACAGTCACTTATCGAAGTTTCACTCCTATTAAAAGCATATAATAGAATCGCATAAAAGACAAACGTGCGGACAAACACACATTAATTTTTATATATAACCAGATTTAGTGGCGATAGGAGGAACGGTATAAAAGAAGACACGATGTAGCATTATACAGTGACGAGTTGAAGAGTTAGAGAAAAACTGATAGCATAAAAACCTTCTTCATGCACGTGTCAAGTTCCATGATGATCAGTTGAACGGTTTCGGAGTTTATATCGATCTCATTTACGTACGTGCATGTATAACATCATCCATACACACACATATTATATATATATATATATATATATATGTGTGTGTGTGTGTGTGTGTGTGTGTGAATATATAAACGCACACAGTTTGGCCAGAAACAAATGTCTAATAAGAATACCACGCAATTCCTGGGCTAAAATGGAGACGAAAATCTTAGTGGCGAATTGTTATACGATGACATTTTATATCCACAATGTGGCAACATACCACTGTAGTGCGTTCCAAATATATCTTACTTTTCTTACTAATACTTGTTCTGACCTGCGTATTATTGGTCTAGGTTAATATCCTGAGCAGGCCAAATATGATTCTATGTTTATTTAACTTAATAAAAAATGAAATAATACCGTTCTGTCACATTGCGCACATCTACCGTCGTGCAACATTTTGCCGCTAATATTTTCGTCTTCAATTTAGCCCAGGATTCACGTGGCGTGCTCATTAGGCGCTTGCTTCTGGACATCTTATATACAGTATAATAAATTGTATTATACAGCATATGCATATTCCACGTACATCCAAGTCGTAGTTTTGTTTATATCAAGCGATTAGATTTTGAAACACGGCACCCTAAAATAGCAGTTCGTAATTGTCTAAAAGGTTATTGAAATAGTGTTTACGCATGCTTGCAGTTTTTGAAAATACTATGCAACCTACCAAATGTGTGTTTAGTATGTTATAATATTTGCGACTAGTTTAATAGGTTCGTAAATTTTTTTCTTCAACATAATCCAACGCTCTGGAAGCTTCTGCTAGGCGACCACCTTATGATTCTGTCTAACACGTAGTGCCGAGGGGCCACGGTTGCCGAGGGGTCAGACCTCTCGGCTCCCAACAAGGCGGTTCGGGTTCGATTCCCGGTGAGGACGGTCCCCGGATTTTCGCAAGTGGGAATCGTGCCGGACGATACCGCTGTTCGGTGGGTTTTCTCGGGGATCTCACGTTTCCCCCGCCCATTCATTCCGGCGCTGCTCCATACTCACATCATGTCACACCTCATCAGCGCTAAAGACCTCGATCTCTTCACATTCACTCACGTAGTGCCGAATTTTCTAAATAAAAATTACGAAATATTTTACAATTATTATACAAAACGTTTATCAGTTCACATTTGCCTTCACATTTAGTTACCAATTTATGTGTATTATCTCATGATTATCATACGAGTGACTAAGTGCATATTAAGTGATATATTCATTATAAGAATATGTCAGGTGTTTTGGGATTTATTAGTTTAAACTAAATTAAATAATTTAACCTGTCTATTTTTAAGCTCTGACTATTTGACCCTTATTACTACTAACTGTAAGAGCTGACAATGAACGAATACTCCACAGGTGGGTCAAACAAATCGCGAAATTTCCTTTCCATACTTATACGTACAAACACTAAACCGAAGTTACTTTGGCCCGGGGAGGTGACTTTGACCGACTTATATTGGTTTTAATGCAGTTATGTGAAGAAAATGTCAAAAACGAATTCTTCGATGAAAGTAATATGCTTATGAGCCATATACAGCAGGCGCTAGAAGACACGTTTGAGAAACGGAAACATGGGAGCGATAAGTACTAGATTGACTCGGGCGTTAACAACCGTATCACCCTTATGCGCGGGGCGCGAAAACGGCTTGCAGTGTTTTGGTCGTTAGTTTTTTCCCTATAGAACATTAAGCGGTTTCCTACCCTTTTTTACTTCCGGAAAGTACATACTATAGTCCAGCGCATGCTTCTCTATTTTTGTTTTACGATTCCTGACGGTATTTTTTTACGTGACATCAGTCTGAAATAGCCGTTATTAGTCATTTTAAGGTGCTCAGAAATCACGATTCTAAGCATGACATCTACAAAAAATAGTGAAATATAGTTTTTTAAAGTTGGTTTATTAACGTATATAAATATATCTAATAGACGTTCATCAGCGTTTTTTTAAATAAATAAACTTTCTCTTGACATACTGCCACAGTGTTCATGCGCGAGCCGCATAGGGATCTTAAGGGGTCTCCCTGGGTCAGCTGTATTTGTGTGTGTGAGGCAGGAGCGGTAAAGCTGCCACTAACCCACGTATGCAATTCATTATCGCCTCTCCACGCAAGCCACTCGGGTGGTGTGCAGTGCTATACTATTATCCTTTTCCTTAAGGGACTTTAAGCAGTGTCCAAATAATTTTATTTGTGGGCAGTGTAGTTCAAAGTATAACGCTTGTTTCTGTAGTTATATTTTTTGAATCCTATTGTTAATTTTCTAGATACGGCAGTCACAAAAGGCCATTTTTGACCGTTTTGAGGGGCTATAAAATAATGTTTCTAATAAACGTGCCGAATTTTTAAAACTATAGCGACATAGTTTGAAGTGTGTGATATTTTCGTATATATCGGTACTGATATAATATGTGTTAAATAGTTTTGTCAAAAAGAGAATAGAAGTAACTCGCTGCTACGTATTTGAAGGGCAGGTAGGGAGGCCCCTTAAGACGGCTATGTTCCGGAGTGACCTTGACGTGCGCTTCTCATGCCACGTGTTCGAGCAGTCTGGAAGGCGTGGCGTAGGGACGAGGGCGCGGCTTATCGCTGTGACGTACGTACAGAGAGTCGCAGTGGAGGGGGTGCGAGCAATCTTCCTATCACTTCCCCTCCCTCATTAGTGTGCTTGACGCCCTGAGAGGAAGGTCATGCTGAAAGAAGCTAACCAGGGTGTCGAGCCGGCAGGTACAGCGTCTCTTGCAACTGAGTAGCTATGTTTGATGACGTGGGTGTTTTGTAACCCAACAGCGCGTGGCGCGAATAAATTATTCCTGGCGGATATATGTTACACAATAGCTGTGCTTAATTATATACAAACAAAATATAAGTACGCAATATTTAGACAAAGAAAGGGTCGAGTGCACTGTGTACCTCGGTAAACTGTTTTGAGGGACGAATTATGTTACTTTACTGGACAATGGTTTTATGGCCGAACTTAGCTGCTGTACTTTTTTTTTCGTGCGTGAACTGTTAGCTTTGATATTAAGATTACAAAGGTTAACGGGATTTTATTTTGACTGTGTTTGTTAAGAATATAGCTGGAGTCCAAAAAATATAAATGATATGTATAGCTTTAATTTAGCAGATTTATTAGCTTGTAAATTTGAGGCGCGCTAAAAAATTGCTGAATTGTATTGTTATCCCTTGACGGCTGCTAAAACTACTTAAAAGACTCCATTAGAATGTTGCAGAAGTACTCTATTTGTTTTCTTGTCCCGCCTAAAATGTTTGAAACTACAATAAAAATTTAATTTCCGCGGGTGTTTCTATACCAGCCTTAATTCAGTGTGTCAGCCGTGGAGAAACGATCGTGCGATGGGATTGCGAACACTACATTGAACGGCCTAGCCCATATTTACCACGATTAAATAAGTCTCGCCAACCTCCATCGGTAAATAGTTATCGCTAGAGTATATAAAATATTAATTTCAAATATTACAGTTGCCAGCCATACAGCTTTAAGGTCACAACAGGTTGGCACTTCACAAATTAACTACACGAAACATGAGATAAAATATATTTTTCTTAAAGAATAATAAATCACACACTTTACAATAGTTCGATACAAAAGTTATACAGTGTAATCG
>PNEQ01058776.1:0-11613 GCA_003012365.1 Medauroidea extradentata | reverse complement strand
AAAAAAAAAAAAAAAAAACATCAAAACTACGTGTCACGGTCTACGACTTGAAGCATAAAATACCCATTATAAAATGTTTCTGTATTTAAAAATTGGCTAAAAGTAACAAAAATTAGCAAGTTTTTAAGTTATGTTTAATACAAATATTTTTGGTAATGGGTTTTTACATGCTTCAAGCCGTAGACCGCGACATGTAGTTTTAATGTGATATATTTTTTCATTTCACTATGTTTACTGGTTTTAAAGTTTTGTATGAAGTACCATTATGGGGAAACTGGTTGAGCTTTCTTTCTTTTTTTTTTTTTTTTTTTTGTTAGAGGAAAATGTACTCCCAAATAGCGTCTATAAAACTAAAGCTATTTCATACAAATATGATATTGTCCCCTTAAGGCCATTCTTGTTCCTACTGTTTTCGTGGTAGTAAATTTTAAGCCTAAAGGAAATCAGATACAAAAAAAATCAGTTTTACAGTTTTTTTTTATGTTTTTCACCGTGTGGGCTCATTTCTCCAAGACAATAAATTCTATAGTTTTAGCTAATTATGAAATTAATTAAATTTATGCTAATTTATTTATTATCCAAAATCGTACAATTTTTTTTTTTTTTTTAATATTTAGCACGGCACAAGCCATTTCAAACGAAACTACCAAATATATTTGTGATATCTGCTCTCGTTTAAGCATAAAAAAAAATATTATCACAAAAATAGTAGAAGCAGGAAAGCACAGCCTTAAGGTGGGTCCCTATATAGACTACATTTGTGTATATGAGCTACCAAATTAATAAAGCGCCAAGGTTGCAGCCACCCAACTGGGCGCGCAGAGCTTTGCTAGTATTCATTTTCATATGGGACTTTAGGCGTGACCATATAATTTTATTTGTGGTAAGTAATAGTTTAAACTCCAGCGCGTGCTTCTATTTGTGGGTTTATCGAAGCTAATAGGTATATTCCCAGATACGGCAGTCTGAAAAAGCCGTTTTTAGCCATTTTTACAGGCTCGAAAATCATACTTGGAATACGCATACCAAATTTTTTAACTCATACCGTCATACAATGAAGAATGTGTTTTTTTCGTAGACAAACCATTTTATTTCGCGATACGTAGTTTCGTAAAAAAAAAAAAATGAACACTCGCAACTCGCTGCAAGGCATTTCATGCTCCAGTAGTGAAGATAGAAACCAGTTGAGTACATCGTGCGTTGATGTGATGAAGCCAGTGTTGAACTCTGTAGGTCTTACAACCCGCAGCTGATCGCCTTCCTTGTAGTCCAGTATAACGCAAAGTAGACACGTAGCAGTATGTTATTATTGTATGTGTCAAAAAATAAAGGATTGAACTGTAGACACTAGGATGTGTTTGTCTCCATTGCCTGCGGAGACTGATCGCCAATGCCCTAAAAATTTATTTCTTTTTTTTTTTCCCCCTTCAGTAGTGACTACGATAACACTAAAGTAAATCGTGGCGTATACAAATAATAGCCTTTTACCTTTCCTGGAAAGCCGCTATGTTCGCGGGACAGTAATTTTCGGAGATACGAGTAAACGTGCAAACACTGATTTTATAGCTCCTCTCGATTGTGGTAATCAGATGTTGGTTTTCGTTTTTACTCACTTATTTAGTTATTCATTTCTTTCTATATTTACTTAATTTATTTGTGATGTGGATATTTGTGGAAGTGAGTAGATGATTGATTACTAATTAGGTTTTTTATTTCGTTTTTTATTTGTTTGGTAAAAGTATCTGTTATCGGTGGATTTGATCTGTCCTTCAAAGCGTTACGAAGGCACATTTTTTTTTATGTTTATTTATTTCGTCCGTATTCAGTGTGGCACTGAACAAGCCGAAAAAGAACATCGGTACCTTACGTCAAATATGCTCAACAAATATTGAAGAAAGATAAATTGTTGCGCCATAGAATGTGCAGAAACGTCAAGGTTATATAGCGACATGAGAATCAGTACGGTAAGTCGTGCTAAATGTCTGATTCCTGATTCGCTTTCACCCGAAGAGGGACTCAAAATGGATGTGAGTCATGTCTTGTTCGAGAAAATGTAATTCCCACTCCCTACTTTGCTACATATTTTTTTGTTTATTACTATCGGAAAGCAGTGGTACCGACGGTGATTCAGGAAGATTATTTTGCCGCTCGGAAAAAAATGCTCAACTTACAAGAGGTAGCGCGTCTCTACAGTCTCCGGCTGTTCATTCCAACCACCCTGCCTCCCCACCCTCTTCCCTCCTTTGTCCACAGCCGAGAAGTCAGCACAATAATTATTAATCCTGTGCTCCTCTCATTTACCGATCCTTAATTACTGCAAACATGCGCATTAGCACGAGGCCCGGGGGCGCCGCTGCGTCTCTCGTCCCTTTGATCTTCCAGCGAGGCGCTCTCTCGCAAAAATGCCCGATCCATAAACATGAATAGCACCCCCCACCCTCGCGAACCAGGTCCTCTTTGGCTTCTGTGCGCTCACTCTTGGTAAAGAAAAATAACACTAGTAAAAAAAAGGTAGGGAGAGGTAGGGACACGGCCAAAAACAGGAGACACTTTTTTAATACGTCGCGTCCTCTGGCAGATATGTATTTTTTTTTTTATTTCGCGACGGTGGTATAGCGCCGGCGCTAATGAGCGTTTAGCCGGAGGGCGGCGGCAGGCCTTCAAGTGATCCCTGCCTTCGAGACAGAGTAGCGGCGACGCCTAGCGGCCAAGACCGCCCCATTACCGCCTAAATAGAGGCCACACTATGTAGCATGTCGTTCTGTGCAGACTTCTACTCATGCCTTCTCCGTCTCCAGTGGCGCTTAGTTAAATTACGTTACGTTATCTCACAAATTAAAAAAAAAAAAGTAATAATCTGCGCTCATTGAAAGAAAAGGATTTTTGTGGAAACAATCTAGATAGAACTGACAGTCATATAGGACTATTGTCCCAATTTTAACATACGTATGGTACCGTAATCCGGGGTTATTTTGACCATGTGGGTTAACTTTGTCGTCTCAAAATTTCTATATTTATTTCGTTTAGTAACGAAAGTTACAAGTTTTAACTATGTAAATAAAACAATTTTTTAAATACTCGGCTCTAATTGTCTACTTATGTACCAAAAGACCCCAAAGTCATATTTTGAACTGTCAAAGTAACTCTGAAAATTGTTAAAGTTTGCGGTTCCTACAACAATACTTTTCTTTCAGTGTTGAATCGAAGGACGATTTTGTTAGGTTAGGAAATTGCAGTAAAATATGCAGTTATGTAAAGCATGGAGTGTTAGAACATGCACAGACCTTTGTGCCTTCGTAGTACGGACTGTGTTTAGGCGCTAGTATGTCCGCCAGTGCCCGGTCTTACGTAGCCTATATATTCTCGCTCCGAGCAGCCCTCGGTCGTTGGGAATTATACCGTCGGCCAGGAAACTCTGGGCATACGGCGCCTCCCTTGTGGGCGATGCCATTGTGTAGCCTGCCAGCGGTTACTTCAACCCCCGCCGACCAACCTTTGAAAAAAAAAATATTTCACCGTGCTCGTAACTGTAGCACGTGTCTTTTTGACGAGAACAATGGCTGTTGTGTGTTTTGTAATGTTTGTGGCGACTTTGCGAGGTAATTACGTGTCGTCGCGTAATACTGAAAGAACGCTGTCACAAATTTGTGAACACCAAATTCAGTTACTTGGCTCGCAGTAATAAACTGAGTAATTGAAACAGGCTATAGTTCTCAGCTCAAGTGCTCTGCTTATCAAGCTTGTAATCGTCGTATTTAAACGGGAAATCAACGTTTTAAAGTATACAATCGAGTTAATCCGTTTTAAAAATTAGCATTTAGAACAAACGTGTTCTATGTGAAATTTATTTTGAAAAAAGATCAGCTCATGTGTTTACGAAACGTAAACTTTAACTTTAGGCCCACATTCTGTAGTTTAATTATTGCCACAAAAACCCACGAATATTTTTAATCAGCAGTATTCTTCCAGAAATTTCCCATAAAATAATTTTTGAGAGTTTACTTCGGAAAATATACACGAGATGTATTTTTATAAATATGACTCACCTTTTAAATTATTTTGCTGCAAGACCAGTATAGAGAGTCCACAACTTTTTTGATTTCTCTTGATCGAAACAACGACAATTTTCACTGCGTTAATGGCAGCATAAATTCTCAAAAACTATAGGCTACACGCAGGCGCAGAGAATGAAAAACCTCGGAACTTTCAAAAAAGTACTTAATCAACACCGGGCAATGATATATGGTCCTTATGTATCGTCGACAGTGTGGTTATCAAAAAAAGTTGGGTGGGCCTCCCTGCAAAAATTTCATTGTTTTAATAATTTTGATATCTGTACGAGATTTTGTTTGTTTTATAGGCATATGATGTTACTTTTTTTTACAGTAATGAAATTTTTCTAGCAGTCATAGTTTATGTATAACGGTTTGTCAAAGCCAAAATTTGCATATAAACGTTTTTTACAAGAAACGAAAACCAACTTACTTACAGAAATTCAATCATTCCGACTGAAGAACAGTGTCGTGGGCTACGTATAGACACGAATAAAAACAGTATTAAATATTTTTTGTACTTTAAAAAAAATTGCTGATTTGAAATTTAAAAACTGTCAACTTTCTGTATTTTTTTAAATACAAAAAAAATGCAATGCAGTCTTTTTATACGTGTCTAGTTGTAGCCAGTGCGCCTTTCCTTCAGTGAGAATTATTTCGTTTCTTATATAAAACTGTTTTATGCAGATTTTGACTTTTACTTGCTACTAAATAAAAACCATAAAAGCTAGAAAATGTTCATTACTGTGAAAAATAGGCACAATGTATGTCTACGAATCAAACAATATCTCGTAAGAATATAAAAATCATTAAAATAATAAAAATGTTGTGTGAGCTTCCCCCTTAAGGACAGTGACACAACTTGATACAATGCCGGGAACTAGGACACGAACTGGTCATGGGCTTTATAGAGGAACCATCCAAGCATTCGCCTGGAGTAATTTCTGGAAACCATGGAAAACCGACGTCAGGAATGCCCGGAGCGGAGAATCGAACCCGGATCTTCCCGAATTCGAATCCAATTAACAGATAAACCAACTGTATATTCTGCTGGATCATGCAGACCTTCCAATAAAATATTTGGCGAACTTTATTTTTATGTAGCCTAGAGAGAGATTAGCTTTAATTAATGTGTGTTAAGGCTCAGTTTCATTCGCCATATTGAATTTTTTTTTAATTTACCGCTTTTTTTAGAAGAAAAATATTAAATCGGTGACTATACCGCAAATTCTATCTACTTTGTGCTACAGTAAAAGTATGGCAACTGAGCTACTAATGTATAGTCAGGTCGCTATCAGTCTGGCAAATTATGAATATAAAAATACTTGCCACTAAGATTGCGGCGTGATTATACATTAACATTTAAATCGCAAGGTATGTACTATAGCGAAATGTATACTCCGTTTCATATAAGTTTGGATAAATTTGACAGCAACTTATGGGCAGTAATTTTTTAGTATTTTGTGATATGTTGCACAATGTAAAACATTTTTAGCTCTAAAATTAACCTGTTTTGTCCAATTCAGCATTTGTACTGCAAAGTTTGTCTTGTGTAGTGACAAAAATAACAAAATATTACAAATTATTGCCCATAAATTGCTGTCAGATTTATCCAAACTTATATGAAATGGAGTATAAATAGAATTTCAGGTATAATCACGTATTTACATTTTTCTTCTTAGAATTCCAAAACAGCGAAAAATAATAAAATTCAATATGGCGACTGAAACCGATGCTTAAGGTAAAATAGTATACATGTTGGATAAGTATGGTTTTACTTGCAATCGGCATTTAAATACATTATATCAAGTCACAGGTACTGGCATGGCATAGGACATAGCTACTGTCGTTCTCTTTAACCAATATTGCACGACTGTCATTTTCTGTTCTATTCCTACAGTCACCCACAGGGAAAAAAATACATTCCTTACAGAATACTGCAGGTACAAATTAAGAAAGGCAGTAGGGATGAAAACAATTTTGTAAAAATCTGAGAAGCTGCTGAGTTAACAGTGTCGCGATAAATGGCGGCACGTGTATTGTGACATCGCCTCTATACGCCTGAAGTCGTAAACGCGCGCGCAGTGTTCCCGCCGGGCGCCGTAACGTTTTTACTGTAGGACTTGACGCGGTGACCCTGTCATTTAATTGAACCCCTGACAGCAGCAAAGTTCAGTGCACTTGTACACCTCTAGTTTGAACGAATCCAGTGCGTATTTCTTGGGAAATAACCGTCTGGAAAGTTGATTGTAGCCAATTTTTTAGGGCTTTAAGAGCCCAATACAGCAGGTGTATGAACATTGTTGCAATTATTAGTAGTAAGTTTTTTATAAGAAATACTACTAACCGTGTGTTCGATATATTTACCTGCGAAAATGTAAAACTATGCTTCTCAATATTTGTTTTCTAGATATCATGCTTACAAACGTGGTTTCGGAGAACCTCAAAATGGCTAAAAACAGCTTTTTCAGACTTTTGTCGCGTAGAAAATACCAATAATAAAACAAAATAGAGAAACACGCGCTAGACTTTACTACGCACTTTCTGTAAACAAAAAAAGTAGGGTCACCACTTGAAGTCCCATATGAAGAAGCCATTGCTTTATATGACTTTTAATAATGCTTCCAATGTGAGTGGTGTTTTAAAAGTAATATTCATAAGTAATCTGAAGTGTGTTTTATTTTCGTAGATAAACACTGTAGCTGCATATTTATTTGTGTGTAAGAAAACAAAACCTATCACCAAACACACAGCACATAGTTCGAGTGCCAGCCAGGCGGCCGCCTTAAGGGCGCTGCCTATCTCAAACCCCTGGCGAGAACGAGGATAGATTTACGCATGTTAAATTATATTCGTTGTAGATGAGTACCTGTCGAATATGACTCTGCTGATTTTATTAATTTCATTTCGGTAAGACCAACCAACATTTCTATATGATTTTTAAGGTCATTGTTTTAGTACGAGGAAACCAATTTATGAATAAGTAATATTTAATTTTCAAAAACACCCGAAAACATAATCTCATAAAGTGTTGGTACGGTTTTATGCCAGTAGATATTTTCTCATCTTCTCAGTCCAGATGATGGTCTTCGTCCAAAAGTAGTATCATTAAAATTACTAAATATAATTCAACATGTACACCCCTATCATTACGCCACGACCCTCAAGTAGGCAATGCCCTTAATGTTGGTTTAACAAAGCTAGGGTGATCTCTGTTAGAGCAAACTTTTATATTTTTGAACTGCAGGTGTCAATTATATATGGTATAAGTTCAGTTTCCGACGGTCTACCGTATCTATATGTTTCAGCTAAGATGACCTACACTAACTTTTAATTATGAAACGTATTGGAGCAAGAGTCCATTAAGTTTTACTACTTGCTATGCCAGTGCGTATTAAGTATACCTGCTTTTCACTCCCATATAAAGTTGGCATTTTCCCTATACCTCCTAACTTTAATTAATAGAATTCGTACCATGAATACATGATAAATTTCTTCGCCATATGCAGGTTCTCGGCACTCCTGTACGCACACGTGGTAGAGGTCCAAACAAGATCTTACAGTGTATGTAACCGTCATCTAAGAACGACCGCAGCGCTTCGGGTGGCAGTGTCGTGAATCACGACGAAGAGGTGATTGCACGAGGCGCATGGGTGAATCTGGAATCGTGTCGCGAGTGTTCTAGGATTCATTCGCTCGCTCCGCGCCTCTTGTCGGACTTGCAATTTTGTTCCCAGCAGGCAACTCGTATCCCACTCGTCCTCTCCAGCCTCCAAAGCGACTGCTGGCGTGAGGAGTTGGGGAAATAGGGTGAGGGGGAGAAACAGAAAGGAAGAAAGATATAAAAGAAGGGCAGGACGGAGATAAACTGAAGAATTCGCAAGATGATTACGAGATGAGAGGGACGCTGGAATGAGTTCAGAGAGTACAGGAGCCTCGGAAGGTAGGGGAAGAGGGGGTTGAAGTGTTAAGACGCCCGAGTTGAGGATATTCTAGCTGTTCTGGTTGGCCCGCGCTCTTCTCCCCACACACGTCACCGGCTTCTCCTCCTTTTTTCCTCCTCGGTGCGGGACCAAGAAGAAAAGACGACAAAAGATTAACCCCGGTAGGCGCCGAGACTCCAGATGAATGCGACACCGACTAGGCCTGGAGCAAGAACGACACAAGATGAATTAGCACTCGTATCGACTGACAAGTGCAGCGCTTGCTGACTACCGTTCTCCGTACGATCTCTGCGCCCTTCTCACTTATATTGATACCGACGTGTGATTGCTACTAACACTCCTGGGACTTGCCAGTAAGCTAATCGAGGCTAGATTATAATATTTACAAACCAAAAAACTGTTCGTACAAGTCGCCCTCACGCCGATGCCGTCACAACATTCAGTTGTTTCCATTTTTAATCGCACTGTTAAGGCCTGTCAATCTTATACCACAGTAATTTTGAGATTTCATAGTGTTGTGTTTTGTAAAGTTCTTGCAAGTTGTTAAACCTTGGCTCGAGGCAACACAGTGACTGCTACTGGACATTCCGGAATGTAAACCAACTTACTTTGCAGTGCGTCGCATTTCTCCCACATACCAATGTAAAACGGGCTCATTTACGTCACTGGAGAAGGCACGACATCAAAAAATTGTTCAGGGATTGTAGAAAATACTTTAGTTATCCACGAACCACTGTGGCTCCCGCACATATGCTATCCGACGTACTCGCGCGATCACCGGGCTGACTATACGGCTAGGCGATTTACTTATGGAATAGCCTAATATGTTTAGTGACAGTCATACTGTTACGGTGGAACGGGGATTGAAGGTCTGGACTGTCATTACATTACAAACATTCTAACTAATTTTACAATAGAACTCTTGGTGATCTAAACTGCAGAGGTATCATGTTTTAGTAAAGTATAAGATAAACGAGCACAAATTATTAATGATTTTTTTTTTTTCACCATTCCAGGTTATGCTAAAACTATGGTTTGCGTACAGCTTACATCACATGTCAAACCGTTTACCCGTTTTTCCCTTTATTATTTTTTATTCGGAAAAAACAGTATAGAAACTGGTACTATGTAATTCTTTTTTTTTTTTTTTACAAAAAACGCATATCCTTTAAAGCAAGTGCTTACTAAGTTCGTCGAACGATTTTCTAGAAACTTACAAGAGAACGAATTCTTTATTTTTATACGCAAGCTATATACAACTATATTCCTTGGTTTAGTTAAAATTATTGCCAGGAGACAAATAACACACTTTACAGAATATATTTCTCAATAATTTAATGAACATTACAAATATTCATGCAGTTTTTCGTTTATGTGTACGCAATACGGTTTAAGTTACGTGTTTAGGCAAATAAATTTCTGAACTTCACTGGATTTTGACTTGACGTATAAAATTAGCACACTGGAAAGTACAGCTTCTGTTATTTAATTTTCTTTATTGTTACAGAAATGTTGTTCCGTTTGATATTATTAAATACTGATCACTTCCTCGAAACCACGTCACTCTTTCCTTGACAGAATTTTGAGAGGAATTACTAAAAGAAATTTTGTTACTTAAACACGATTAATGCTTGCATCTCAAAAATGGTTTCCGATTACTATGTTACTCAGATGTAAAGATAATGTAAGTAAAGAACAAAGTAAGTGGAATGAGACGATTACTAAAACTAAATGTGTTTTGTTCGTGGTGATATTATTTCTAATTATACAGAAATAAACAGTACACCTCGTGGCGTTGTAAAGTTACAACTGCTATATTATAATTTTTTTGGCTTTTGGGATTGAGCCGCGTCTTGTGTTGCTTCTTGGACCAAGAAGCAACACAAGACGCGGCTCAATCCCAAAAGCCAAGAAAATTACGACAATGGCCGCGAAAGCCTGCAATCTTTGTTGCTATATTCTAGTAACATTCAAATAAAGAACTGCAGGTAAAAGTTTTCCTACCAGACCAATATTTCAGTGTTATTAGGACATTTAAATAATAAATTATTAATATACAGTAAATTCAGGAACTATACAGTTAATAACTCAAAGTATACGCATTGCATTTACTATGTAAAAGAGCGTGAGTAATAATAAAAGCTATATACATCATCTCACACACAAAGGTGCAGAAGAAGAAGTCTGAAATACAAAGGTGCAGAAGAAGCGTCTCTCACACAAAGGTGCACATGTAAAAATTCTGTGATTTACTCACCCTAACAAGATACTTCACACTTACAGCGCATACGTATTTACTATCTTTTAAAAAGTTTTAATGTGGTTTCTTTTAAAATTATAATTTATTTTGGAAATTATTAGTGGCACGTAATATGTATAATTTTAATGGGATTTTTATGAATAACAATAAAATACTTACGGCGGTATTCACCGAGTTATACGTATTAAAATTTTGACATAATATCACGTTATGAAAAAGTTTCTTACTTGCATACGCAATGAAATAAAATCATATATCTGCAATCGAATTCTATGAAAAGGTTAAAATTTAGCTGTAAAGAAAATAAATTTGAAATTTCCCTGAACAATTTTTAATGCATTTAATTGTTTCGGTTTGAAGAATACATACTTATTTTATGTGTTATATAGTAAGTCTACAGTTTTTTTACTAAAAGATGGTCCATTCTAAATCCTAACTAAACTTTGTCTTCGAATACAGTGAAAATAGCCACTGATTTTTTCAAAACAAGTTACTGTACCGAGAACTTATTTTCTTCCGCAAAAATTACATTAAACAATAACATTACACTATTTAAATCTGACCTTTATTAGGCTATCAATTGGTACTGCCCCACCACAAAAAAAAACTATGTCATGCAATAAATACAACCAGAATTAATAAAAAAATTTTAAGTTTCAGAGCAGCACGTATGTGAATAATTTCAAGGACATTTTGCGATGGAATAATTTACTGCGCTCATGTGGCAGTTAAACTGTCGTTCGATCTTCAAATATACTACCAAAATATTATACAAATGTAAAACATAGCGTTTAATTTTTGAACCTACTAAAATTACATAAAAAACTAATTTAAGTGGCTATAAGGTACGCGTGGACTTTTCGTGTAGCTTACCTACTATATCATTCCGTAAAGTAACCAATAATTCTTGTTGGAGCATAATGTATCCATAATTGACGTAGGCTTGTGTGTCATAGGAAAGCAGCATAAATTTGCTGTACACAAGGCACATTATAAATTTTAGGACAATACTAATATTCAGTGGCTGAATGGCTAATTCTCTTATTACTGAAATACAAAGTCTATGACAGTGCTTTCGGGAACATCCTTGTTGACAATCAAAATTATGGCAAGATTATTGCCGCGGAAGCCAAGTGGTCAGAACATTTGCCTTCCACCCAAGCGATCCACGTTCGATCCCCGGCGGGGTCGGTCCTCAGATTTTTCGCATTATAGGCTCCCAATCATAAAATCTGCAGTATTTAGCCCCTTAGGGTATCCTCCTCATACGATACTAGCATTAGTATTGAAGTACACGTTACACTTTTTTGTACCGCAACACATTTTTTTTTTTTTTTTTTTTTTTTTTTTTTTTTTT